>APFE031262932.1:0-12154 GCA_000404065.3 Pinus taeda | reverse complement strand
TTTCTTCCTGTTATACAAATCTGCCTCTGTTGGTTTCAACCAAACACCACTTATATCATGATATAAGTCTCTGAAAGGCAAAGGTTGAACATGGTTTCAATAATGGAGGAGTAGAAGTGTTATCAATGAATTAAAAACGGTCATGCCCCTTGAGATGTTCCATTCATTTTTCTCTAATGACTTGAAAGGCTTTGAAGTTTTCAGGATGTTCAGGGAAGAACCAGAAAATAAAATCCTTAATTTTGTTTTTATCGGTGTAGCTTCTTATATGATGCCCTATTCTGTTGAAATGATCAGGTTTCAATTTTAGTGAGATCAACTAAATTAGATAAGATTTAAGGTCATTGATCGAATTGTGGTCGACCTTATTGTAGTGAAGTAACCAAGCTCCAGTCTGCTGTAGGTTAAAGAGATTTAGAGCCATATTTAAAGCCCTGGAGTTGATTTTTTTATTTTGATAATTCTAATTGGTTAGAACACGTCCAATATGTTAGATATATTTAGAAGTAGAAACGCTGATTTTAAAAATGGTAAAGCTCATCTCTTGGGTCTCCACTGTAAAGTTTAGCTATATCAATATTTGGCGTTATACATCAAACAACATGTAATCTGTTTTTCTTGCATCTAATCTGTTTTTCACCTTGTGTGTTCAATCCAAATAGTGAGTGACTATAGGAGGATATATAAGATGTTGTGTTAAATCGAGTGATTTGGTAAAATTTTCTTTTTATTATGTATGAACTGACATTTCCATACAACGTTACATTTAAAAATCTTAATGTATTTATGGTTACAGTTGAGGCTTTGTTCAATCTTGCATGTACTTAACTTCTATATCAATGACTGCAAACTTTCATTCGGATTTGAAATTGATCGTTTTGCAGGTTTTGGAGTAGAAGAACAATAGTACAAGTTTTAGACGATGTGTCTGAATCAAAATCATTATCAAATTAATTCTTTAAAACAATGGCATTTTAATGCTTTTACTTAAATAATTTCTATATTTGAAAACTCATAAGAACAAGATTTCTATGTTTGAGAACTCATGAGAACAAGTGAAATTTGCTCCTTCGCTTATTATGAGATACAACAACAGATACTACTACGAAGAACATGAGCTTTACAGGATGAACTTTAGTAGCAAAGTAGACGGTACACATTATTCAAGAACAATGATTACCAAAGTAGCACAATAAAAAATTTGTTAACAACGGCAAATTTTATTGTGATTTATTTCTACATGGTGATATTTATTAGATAGTAAATCTTAGAAGTAACTTCTTTTGTACCCATTTTAAAATTAGTAAATGTTTATAAAGGTGTAAAATGTGAATAGGTATAAGGTGAAGAGAATGAAAGGTTTAATTTTTTAATTTTGTTAGGGATTGGTACATTGTGATGGAATAAGTTTAATAAAACCTTGTTGAAGAAGTTTTAACGACTTGGTCCTTTTTTTTCTTTCTTTTAATATTTACATAATATAATTGTTTTAAAATTAAGTGAAAATGTTGGAAATAGCAAATAAAACTTGATGTGTGCATATTTTGAAATAGCTTGATTGGGTTTTTCTTTCTTTTAATATTTACATAATAAAATTGTTTTAAAATTAAGTGAAAATGTTGGAAATAGCAAATCAAAGTTGATGTGTGCATATTTTGAAATAGCTGTTAATTGGGTTTATCTTGGTTGGATGTGAGGAATGATTATTATCCTCATCAAGTTACAATTCGCCAAATGATATGATGAACTCATATAAAGTATAATATTGTAATGGCTTTGAGGGTGGAGCACTTTGGTACATGGAAAATACTTCAGTTGTTTTCAATATAGAATAAGAGCAAAGTGGAAAGGTTTGATGCATAGCCATAAACCCTTTTACCAAAAATGATATTTAAGTTTGGAAAATCAAGTTATTAGAAACATAAATATAAATACACTAACTTAGAACAATATCGTTGAATGGAAGTATCTATTATTGCATTCTTAGAATTGGCTATTGGAACTTTTCTTTGAGTTCATCATTCTCAACACCATAAAATCTTGTACTACCATTTTAAGTTTTGTGGGATAAATTGATCCCACCTTTTTTCTTAGGTTAATGAAGCTAAAATGAGCTGTTTCTTCATTTTTAAAGAAGTCTATACACACACTTAGTACATATGCATAAATCCGATGGTTGTATATCAATTTTTTTAACACAATTAGGTATTTACTTGGATGAAAATATTTGATTCTAACCCAAGCTGCGAAATCTCACCCTCTTCAACTACATTAACCATATTAAAAAATGAGATTCTAACCCAAGCTTACGAAATCTACACCCTACTCAAAGATCTAAACCAGAGCCAAACCTATAGCCAACAAATAAAGCAACAACAACATCAGTAGCATTTGAACTAGAAGTATAACCAATACTACCTGGAGCAGTTTACCCAATTGATATTGTAGAGGTAAAGAGAACTATAAATGAAATATCAAACTTGAAATATGCATGAATTTAAGTCCAGAAAAGCAAGCAATAAACAAATTTATGTTTCCATAGTTGAAATAATATAAAGGGTTGGTTCTATCTTTTATGCATTTACCAATTTTCATATTCTCCTAGTTTTCTAACGTTTCTTGCTTGTATTTTAGATAGGAAATGTATAGAAATCCGAAATTCTTCGGTTTTGTTCCACCAATGATCTTAAATTCCAAGATAAATTAATCTCTGGCTATTAGATGGACCGAAGATATAAAATGTTTGGTTAGTATATCTGCCAACAAAAGGGTTTCAATGCATTCCATTCTTCAAAATTACCCAAATTATATTTTATATTTTTGGCAATAACCTCAAAGTATGTGAAGGGGGGAACTTAGTGATCTACGAGGATCCAAAAAGGCTCAAAATTTGAAGTCCTAAAATCTAAGCAAAACTAGCATTAACTGGTAGATCTCGTCGAGATGATTCCAATAGTGTGAACGACACCTCAATCTGAGTTTGTATGACAAAGTTATGCTCATATGAAGTTTGGTACAAAAAGAAAAATAATTACGTAGGTGGGATCCACAAGGTGCCATGGGGCACTCCCATAGGTTGCCATGTGGAAACCTAGTCAACAGGGATAATCAGTAGATGGGGAACCACAAATGACATGGTAGCGCATGTGGCGATGAGTCAATGCTAATGTGGTAGGTTGTGGTTGACATGTCATCCAACTAAGCATATGATGTGGCCTAATGAGATCATGACACGTAGTCCAATAAGAGGGCACCACGTGGCACCTGAAAATAGGCCCAAGTGGCCTTGGAGCCCGCACACCCTCCATTTCACTTTGGCAACATGGTTTATATGTTTGGGTTTGTTTATTATAGCAACAAACTATATACTAAATCCAACAAAATATATATAAAACTATATATTAACAAATTGTTTGTATTAAAGCTAAAAGGGAAATCCCATGGGTTTCAACCCCGAGACCTCCCCCACATACCAATCTCTTAACATATACATGGCGGTAAATACGCCATCTTATGGGATTTGTTAAGTTTGCCCAAAAAATGATATATAATGTCATTCTTGTTGAAGGAAATGTAATTAGGTTTGGTCTTCATAAATGTACTTTTGATATTTGTATTTATTCAAGAAAAATATTATTTTTATAATATATGTCAATGAGTTTCTTTCTCATTGAAATAGGTCTAGCACAAGTTAAAGTGCTATAGGTGAGTCAAATAGTTAAAAGAAAATGAATACCTTAAGGGCATGTTACACCATGTATGTTTATGTATTAGAATCAAGAGAATACCTCCAAGCAAAGTCAACAGGTCTCCTCCATGCAATAACACCTACAAAAGAAGCAATTCGAATTATAATTGTCAATTCGGCCTACAAACAGTGTTCAAGTCGGCCTTCTAGTTGGCCTAAAAGGAGGGACAATCCTCTATATATAGAGGTTGTCCACTCCATTATAACATCAAGTTATAATCTCTGAAATCAACGAAGGTGGAAGGCACGTAAAGGGTAATAAGAAGACAAGAAAAGGGTCCCCAAGGCATCGAAGAAAGGAGGAAGAAAAACCGAAGTCTTAAAGGGTTGTTATAGTCACACGTGCGAAGAAATGAAGCCCTACCTGCGGTCAGAACAACACCACTAACAGTGATATAATTTCGTTGGTTGGGCTAGATCATTAGGCCTATAAGGTCTCTCTCTCAAGCATGGAAGAACGCTATAAAAGCGATGCTAGAAGGAGAAGGCTAACATAATTCTTGTGAGGGTATTTCCTCACACGTGCAAAGAACTAGGGTTGCATTATTGCTGCTCTAATGTTTGCAATATTTGTGAAAGAGAAGAAGGATCGGTTGGGAGGCAACAAGATCATCTCGTTAAGTTTGAAAGGCTCTATCACTAGTAAGGGAAGAAAAGATCAAAGGTCACTGTAAAGTATACAATCAAAGGTCTAAGTGCTAGAAGAAGGAGGACGAAGTGCTAAAAGAAGAAGTAATCTTGAAAGGGCTTAAATTGTGCTTGGAGGATATTCTTGTCAAGGGTATAGGGTTTGGCATTGGTAAATAAGAAGCTTCAATAAGAGAAACTTACTAAAGGGTTTTCCTCTCAAGAGGAGAGGTTTTGGCCTTGGTAGAGGGCCAACATCTTGTGTTCTTGTTTTATGTTTTGATAACCATTTGATGAAGCACCCACACATGAATTAATAATAAAAAAAGAAGATTAAGTTAACAAGAAAAGTAAAAAGACATCACAAATTTTTATATAGTCCCGAATAATTACTCTACACATAATTGCTCTAGATTCTTCAACATGGTATCAGAGCTAAGGTGACAAATCAAAGAAAGGGAAACTCAAGAATACTCATCAAAGGAATCTATAAGGTTGAAGCATCAAGCCAAATCTACTCAAGGAAAAGAAAGCCTACCATCTATCATTCATCAAGGAAGACTACATAGCAAGAAGAAGAGCCTTACATAAAGGCACCTACAAAGAAGAGCAAATCAAAGAGGGACCTACATCATCTGCAAGTCATCAAGAAAATCTCATCATCAAGCAAGTCCACTTGGAGAAGAAAACTTGAAAAACATCAAGATCCTAGGAAGGTAAGCCATCAAGTCTTCAAGGAGAAAGAAAATCCACTACATTTCAAAATCTATCAAGTATATGTCCCCTTCTGAATATACATCAATGTCTTTTTGCCAGGAAAACATCAAATTGGTAAGGTACCAATAACTTTCTTGCATTGAAGAAGAGGACTAATTTACTTCTCAAAGAGAATAAGTTCTAGAACATGTCAAAGGGAATATCACTATTCCTGCTAAGGAACAAACCCAAGCCTTAGCCATGTACAATAAGGATGAGACAAGAGCTCAAAGGATTCTAATAGGATCGATCAAGGATTCTCTCATTCCTTATGTCTCCAAATTTGAAACATCAAAAGAAATTTATGATAAGCTAGTAGAGCTATTTTTGGTATCCATAGCCGGAGAAGTGATATATCTAAGAAATGAATTTTACAAGATGAAGATATCTAAGGAAGGAATAGCTCCCTACTTCATGAATATCTCTGAGATGAGGGATCAACTTCAAGAGCTTGGGGAAGTCATGTCTCACAGAGAAATGACAACTGTAGTACTCAATGCTCTACCTAAGGATTGGGGCAACTTCACATCAAGCATATATGCCAAGAAGAAGCAACCACACTCAGTGAAATGTGGTCTCTAAGTAAGACAGAGGAACCTAGACTTAAAGCAAACGAATATGTGGGATCAAAGGAGCAAGCATTTTCTACCATGGCCAAGAGAAAGGGAAAATTTTGCAAATTTGGTCCATGAAGAACAAACAACAAAGACATGTCCAAAATCCAATGCTATCAATGCCAAGAATATGGACACTGCAAAAGGAAATGTCCTAAGCTTAAGAAGGACAATGACAACAAAAGAAAGAGGGAAGAAGCTCACATGACTCGAGGTGAAAGAAGAAGAAAATAAGCAAAAGAAGGAAGATCCTCCGGATTTCTACTATGACTAAGTCAAACTCTTTACTTAAAGTCTTCTTTCAAAGTTTTGAGTAGGATAAGAGCATGCAGGAATAAAATAAAAGTGCATGGCTAGAAATATCTTCTAGAATCTAGAAACATGAAGTACATAAAGTTCTAGATACTCATGTAGAAGTAGCATTTATAATAAGAACACATGCATGGTTAGAAATATCTTCTACAATATAGGAGCATAGTAGATATAGCTCAAGATATTCAGGTAGAAGGAGCATACCTAGTATAGGACCTCATCCACGATGAAAGAAAATTGATCATGATTAAGAATCTTAGAAGACCTCCATCATCAAAAGGAAAGAAACATTTGTAGGGTAAGGGTCTTCAAGATCCTATGATGGAATCTTCAAAAGAAGATTCATAAACAAAAGCAGATGTCTCATTGGTAATCTCATTCATGAGATTCAAGAAAAGGATGATATGTAGGAAAGATAAGATGAAGCAAAAAGGGCCACACCAAGGACAAACAAATGAAGCTAAGATGATCAAAGGAAAATTAAGATGAGGTATGTATGCATCAAAGTTTAGTCACGTTATCATTTGTATATTATTGAGTCATGGGAATAGTTATATAGCATGATCACGTAGGAAATAATCTTTGTCACTAATGATATGCTTGAAGGCATGTACTATAATGCAATGAAGGTCAACAAAATGATATGCTCACATAAGGAGTATGAGATTGCTAACTAAGAAGCAAGAAGAAATGATGACTAGTCTAGGGAGCGAGCAATGAAGAAGTGCTCTCACAAGGAGCATAAGGTGGTTGACCAATCTATCCAAGAAGAAGAAAATGAAGAAAGAGATCAATCATGTGAATAACACCATGATCACCAAGAATCACTAACTGACAAGATACTTTGAAGATATCTCCCAAAAGAAGGCAGAACAACTCTAAAAAAGGAAGGAAGGACCCTTGACACCTATGAAGGCCTTGGAGATATGAAAGGTGTAGATAACTGATTCTACTCTACAAAAAATGTCGTGATGAAGAAGCCATCCAACGAAAGAAAAGCAATGTTGAAGAAATAACATGATGAATTCATGAAGGTCTACTCGACCGAAGCATGGGAACAAGCAAGTTCAACGAAGCATTCATGAGAAGAGTATTCTGAAGCATGGACAAGATGGCAAAGGAGTAGCCAGATGAAAATAGATCCTTATATATGACAAGAAGACCACTTTCCATGAAGGAAGCAATGACATGACAAATAAGGAAGAAAAGTGATCAATGGATGGTGCCCTTCCTCAAAGAAGTTTGAACAAAGACTTCATGACATTAAAGAAAGGAAGGAGATCAAGCAATTGAAGGACCCACAAAGAAGAAGTTGTTGATGGATGAAAAAGTCCCTAGTTAAAAGGGAGCTATGACAGGTTCTTGATGAAGAGGGAGTTTTGGATCACCCCTGATTACAAAGGAGTGACAATTGTGTTTTTCCATTTCATGTGTCATGCACTAGACCAAGACTAACAACCATAAGTCTAGATAAAGGCTATGAATGGAAATGTAGACACAAGATAGACACAACATTTTTGTCTTCAATTGGGAAGAAAGAATGGGAGGATTGGGTAATCATCTGGAATCCGATACTCTTTGAGGATGTGTACGGCATCCAAGACAAGAGTAGGCAAGAGGACCGATATTCTTTGAGGGTTAGGAACTTGAGACAAGAATAGTCCTAGAAGGTCATACTCGGTGAACACCCGGGTGGGTATGTACCTTGAGAGACAATGACTAAGGTGTCTATAATCCATTGGTCTTGACCACATTTTGCTATGATCTATTGAGAGATAGAGTTGTTAGTTAAGGCCTTGCCATGGAAATAATGTTGGTTATTATGATTCTATAACAAATGGATTGCAAATCCGATTTCTCTTATGTGAATTCTTCAAGATTGATAATAGCCAAGCACCTTGTAATGTTGTATGAATATCTCCTTAGTTAAGAGGGAGTGTTGAAGGAAATGTAACTAAGTTTGGTCTTCATAAATGTACTTTTGATATTTGTATTTATTCAAGAAAAGAAATATTAGTATTATAATATATGCCAATGAGTTTTTTGCTCATTGAAATAGGTTTAGCACAAGTTAAAGTGCTATAGGCGAGTCAAATAGTCAAAAGAAAACGTTGAAGACCTTAAGGGCATGTTACACCATGTATGTTTATGTATTAGAATAAAGAGAATACCTCCAAGCAAAGTCAACAAGTCTCCTCCATGCAACAACACCTACAAAAGAAGCAATCTGAATTATAATTGTCAAGTCGTCCTTCTAGTTGGCCTAAAAGGAGGGACAATCCTCTATATATAGAGGTTGTACACTCCACTATAATGTCAAGCTATAACCTCTGAAATCAATGAAGGTGGAAGGAAAGTAAAGGGTAATAAGAAGACAAGAAAAGGGTCTCCAAGGTAGTGAAGAAAAGAGGAAGAAAAAAATGAAGTCTTAAAGGGTTGTTACAGTCACACGTATGAAGAAAGGAAGCCCTACCTGCATGCATATAATTTCGTTGGCTGGGCTAGATCATTAGGCCTATAAGGTCTCTCTCTCAACCATGGAAGAAGGCTATACAAGCGAAGCTAGAAGGAGAAGTCTAACATAATTCTTGTGCGGGTATTGCCTCACACATGCAAAGAATTAGAGATGCATTACTGCTGCTCTTAAGTCTACAATATTTTTGAAAGAGAAGAAGACTCGGTTGGGAGGCAAAAAGATCATCTCCTTAAGTTTGAAAGGCTCCATCAATAGCAAGGGAAGAAAAGATCAAGGGTCACTCTAAAGTATACACTCGAAGGTCTCTATAGTTGTCGAAAGAAGTTCCGAAGGAAGAAAGGCTAAGTGCTAGAAGGAGAAGGACGAAGCACTGCAAGAAGAAGTAATCTTAAAAGGGATTGACTTGTGCTTGGAGGATATTCTTGTCAAGGGTCTAGGGTTTGGAATTGGTTAATAAAATCTTCAATAAGAGAAACTTACTAAAGGGTTTTCCTCTCAAGAGAATATGGGTTTTGGCCCTGACAGAGAGCCAATATCTTGTGTTTTTGTTTTATGTTTTGATAGCAGTTTGATGAAGCACACACACATGCATTAATAAGAAAAGAAGAAGATTAAGCTAACAAGAAAATTAAAAAGATATCACAAATTGGTATCTAGTCCTGAAAAATCACTCTACACCTAATTGCCCTAGATTGTTCAACAATTATTTCATGGAGGAGGCCACGACAATGGAGAGGAGCAAGGGTAGTACAATGGGTGGCAGGTCAGGAGGGGTCTTGGGTGGGTACGCATCTTGAGGTAGATTCTGTGGATATTTCGAAAGAATATTACAAAGAACATTCCAGGGGAATATTCTAGCATATTTTGATTTGTTGTGGCATGAAATTTGAGGAGGTGACAATTCTAGAACCTAGTCAAGTTTATATCCAATTTTCTTGAAATTTTGCAAGGAATCCATTGGTGTGATCAGAATTAGGATCTGAGTAGTGGATTTTTGGGTCATCCCTAAATTAGGTATTGCCATGTATTTGCCATCATTTTTCTAAGATAATATAGAGGCCTCTCCACTTCGAAGCTGGGCCCGAAGACATAGCTCACGCACTATGAGTGAACTCCGTTAACAATTTTGGTGCATTGTCTATATTGCCTTCTTTTTGTGTTACTTCTTTATGGTTGTTGCATTTATGATATTTTCATTCTCTATAAGCAATTATGTTTAACATTACCAAAGGAGAGATATCAGATCATGTTGGTATCAAAGCGGTCTTCTTTGATGTGAATTGTGAGTGTGGATTCCTGCCAGGGCCAAACTCAAAGAGGGTGGAGGAAAACTCCAGCCTTTTAACCCCGATATTGGACATGCAACACGAAGAAAGAAAATGGAGGATAATGACATGCACATAGATAATGAATGTCTTTTCCACAAGGTCTTCTATTAGATGGCAGATCAGGTGGAAAAGTTGTTTGTAGATTGTGAAAGGAGAATGACAAAATAGGGCAAGATAGATGAAGCTCTAGCATAGGATAATGCACTAGTACACTAAGGAGGTGGAGGAGAACCTCTTCAATCTTCATATTCAAGTTCAATCTCTTCCTCTTCCCCTCATTCTCATCATTAAAATAGTAATAAAAAAATGCTTCTAAAAAACCACTTTTTAAGTTACATGTGAAATTTGATTTGCACATGCTTAATGGAGAAGCTAATGCAGAGAAACTAAGCAATTGGATTCGACAAATTGAAGTCTATTGTTGTATACAACAAATCAAAGAGGAGGAAGCAAATATTTAGTTGGCATCTCTTTGGCTGGGAGGCACGACTCTTGTTTGGTGGGAGAGAAAACTTTAGAAGGGTAGTCAAAATAATGGAAAACTCCTTTCATTATGGTCTGAGTTTGTTTCTGCATTAAGAGGACAATTTTACCCATTGGGTTATATGAAAAGAAGCCATGATGGAATGGAAAAACTTGAGACATGGCAAACATCGAAATGTTCAAAGTTTCCAAGAAGAGGTTAGGAAGCAAGCATTGGCATTGAATATTCCTTTAGACTCACCAAAAACTTGATGAAGTACGTTGGTGCATTACACAATTATATTCATCATTCATTGTTGTTGTTTGATCCCACTAATCTAGATGAATCTAGTGTGAAAGAAATTCATCTTGAGAACATGAGAAAGCATGAACAAGAAGGTCATGCAAAGAAGCCTCCATCCAAGTTCCAGAACAAGTTCAAAGGAATAGGAAAGGACAAGAATACAACAACAACAAAGAAAGAGGAAGGAAATCCCTCTTGCACTCTTTGCAAGAAAGATGGGCACGATGAGGAGAAACATTGGAAGCTACACCCAAAGTTAAAGCTTAAGACATTTGGTTGTAAAAGGAAACAAAAGAAAGTTTCTATAACGCAACAGGAGCTAGGTTCTGATTCCAGTGACGTGATGCAAATCATAGACATTGGAGTACAAGGTAAAGGTTCCTTTCATGCTAGTTCAAGATTTGAATGTAAAATTCACGATGATGAAAGAAAAATAAGAAAATTGTTTCATATGAGAGTTATTTATTAGCACACGAAAATAGATACATTGTTTGCTCCGAGTTCTCAAGTTAATTTGATCTCATAATCAATTGTTCAGAAGTTGGGTTTGGAAATTTCACCTCATTTGAAACCCTATCGTCTTGGTTGGGTGTGCGACAATGAAAAACTCAATGTCACCAAGTAGTGAAGGGTTAGATTTGTTATTGCTTCAAAGTTTATAGATGAGAATGATTTAGATATTGTCCCACTTGACATTTGTGTCATAGTCTTGGGAATCCCATACTTGTATGACCGGAAAATAGTCTTTTTCAGGTATGAGAACAAGTACCATCTCACCAAAGCTAGGGTGGAATATATTGTCAGAGCTCAACATATGAAAGTCAATTCAACTCTTTTCAGTGCAGGATAGATGAAGAGACTCATTAACTCCAGTAATAAGTGTATGCTCATGGTTGTGAGGGTAAAAGACGCTAAGGCATCTGATGCTTTCAAAGGTTGTAATCCTTCTCACAAGAAAAAAATGTTTGATATCATTTCTAACTATGATGAGATTTTTCAAGGACTAGGTGGATTGTCGCCCAATAGGGAAATTCAGCATGAGATCCATCTTCAAAAAGATGCCCCTCTTCCCAACGTTGGCATGTAAAGGATGTTAGTTGTGGAAAAGGGGGAAATAAAGAAGTAGGTGCAAGACTTGTTGGACCAAGGAGTCACCAGACCTAGCTCATCCCCATGTGGTTCACTAATTGTGTTGGTGTCAAATAAAGATGGCACATGGAGAATGTGTGTGGATTATTGGGTTGTCAATAAGATCATGGTTTGTTGAAAATGGGAACAATAAATGTTAAAAATAACATCTAGAAATTCCAATCTAATTTGTCCTTGAATTAAATTGTGAATTAAATCGAAATTCTATTCTCATAGCAACTTATAATAGTTAATTAAGTTAAATTCACTTAATTGACCTAGGAAATTCGAGTTGGAAGTCTATCTAGAGTCATGTAGAGTGATCCCTATATTTTAGGGGCCCAGGTTGAGTTCTTTTGAGTTGTAATTAGATAACTCAGTATAACTGAGTTATAGTTA
>APFE031262929.1:0-55512 GCA_000404065.3 Pinus taeda | reverse complement strand
CATTGGTCGCGGAAAAGTAAAGTTGAAGTTGAAAGGTGGAAGGGTTAGAACCCTTCCGGGTGTTTTGCATATTCCTGGCGTTGGCCAGAAATCTGATTTCTGTAAGCAAGTTGGATGATGCAGGTGTAAAGACAGTGTTCGAGAAGGATACCTGCAAGATGGTTCGAGGAGCACTAGTATTGATGCGGGGAGTTCGAACTGGAACTCTGTACAAGCTGCAAGGTAGCACTGTTGTTGACGGGTGCAATAGTTCTATGGTTCCTGAAAATGGAGCAGAAAATCTAGTGGTCTCTGGAGAGAAGACCATGTTGTGGCATCAAAGGCTTGGACATATTGGAGAGAAGGGCCTTTGAATACTTTATGGTAAAGGTATGGTAGAAGGTATGAGTAATAGCTCTCTGGATTTTGATTTCTGTGAAAATTGTGTATATGGGAAGCAGAATCGGGTGAGTTTCCCCTCTGGTGGTAAGAGGACGAAACAAATATTAGAGCTTGTGCACAGTGATGTGTTTGGACCTGTGAAAGTTCCATCACTGGGAAGTCTGTGTACTATGTATCATTTATAGATGACTTCTCAAGGAATACATGGATATATTTCCTTAAGAAGAAATCTGAAGTCTTTGACAGGTTTAAAGAATTTAAGGCTCTGGTGGAAAATCAGAGAGAGAAAAAGATAAAGGTATTGAGGACAGATAATGGTGGAGAATTCTGCAGCAAGGAATTTGAAGAATTTTGTAAGAAGTGTGGTATAGCATGGCAGAAGACTACTCCATATACACCTCAACAAAATGGAGTCGTAGAAAGAATGAACAAGATGTTGATGTAAAGGGGAAGAAGCATGCTCAGTGTTGCCGGGTTAGGACAGGAATTCTGGGCAGAGGCAGTTGATACTGCATGTTACTTGGTCAACAGGTCACCTTCATCAGCATTGGAGGATAAGACTCCACAAGAAGTATGGACTGGTATGAAACCCTCTCTTTCACATCTGAGGGTATTTGGATGTGATGCATATGTACATGTTCCAAAGGAGAAACGAACCAAGTTGAATAGTAAATCTAAAATGTGCATCTTTATTGGGTATAAGGATGGTTTAAAGGGTTATAAGCTTTGGAATCCAGTAACAAGGAAGGTTGTGTATAGTCAAGATGTGGTGTTTAGAGAGGTGAAAGATGTTATTAAACATGAAGTCCAACCAAAGGAACTTGTGAAGATAGAGTTTGAACTAAAGGAGGAAGAATTAGACTTTGTAGCAGAGGAGGAATCAGAAGATGAAGAGCCACAAACTCCGGCTATGAGACGATCAGCTCGAGAAAGAAGGTAGCCAGAAAGGTATAGTCCATCTGCTTTTTGTTCAAACTTTGCTTTGTCTGTCACTGATGATGATCCCAGAACTGTGAAGGCAGCAGTGGATTCAGAGGATGGAAAACTCTGGAAAGAGGCCATGGTTGATGAAATGGCATCTTTGCACAAAAATGAGGCTTGAGATCTAGTGGAGTTGCCGGCTGGAAGGAAACCCATTGGCAGCAAATGGGTGTTCAAGAAGAAGACAAATGCAGAAGGGAAGGTGGAGAACTACAAAGCTCGGTTGGTAGCAAAAGGTTATTTCCAGGTGCCGGGAATTGATTTTGGTGATATTTTTTCTCTTGTTGCCAAGGTAACTTCTATTAGATTACTTTTATCTGTTGCTGCTGCTTTTGATTTTGAGGTAGAACAGATGGATGTGAAGACAGCATTTCTTCACGGGAATTTGGAAGAGGAAATCTACATGAAGCAACCTGAAGGCTTTGCGGTGAAGGGTAAGAAAGAACTGGTATGCAAGTTAAAGAAGTCTCTGTATGGGTTAAAACAGTCACCAAGGATGTGGTATCAGAAATTTGATACATTTATACGAGGACTCGGCTTCACCAGAAGCAAAGCAGATCACTGTGTGTATTTTAAATTAATTGGTGACCGTGTTATTTATCTGGTCTTGTATGTGGATGATATGTTGCTGGTTGGAAATGACAAAGAAATTATCCAGGATTTGAAGACCCAATTGTCCTCCAAATTCGACATGAATGATCTCGGTGCTGCAAACTATATTTTGGGCATGGAAATTAAAAGAGATCGGGCAAAGAGGAAGTTCTGGTTAAACCAGAGGAAGTATGTCTAGACAATATTGCAGAGGTTTAATATGCAGGATAGTAAACCGGTGAAGGTTCCTAAACCGGTGGGAGTATTGAGCATGTTTATGTCAAAACCAGGGAAGTAGCACTCGACAGCAGTGAAGCGGGTTTTCAGGTATTTGCGTGGCACTAGTGATTATGGTTTGTGCTATCAAGGAAGACCAGGATTGGACAGAGTGTTGGATATCCGTGGCTTTTTTGATGCAGACTGGGCTAGAGATCTGGATCAGAGAAGATCTACAAGTGGGTATGTGTTTAACCTATTTGGAGGTGCAGTCAGTTGGATGAGTAAGAAACCATCTGCAGTGGCACTATCAACTAAAATACATGGCAACCACTTATGCAAGAAAGGAAGCAGTTTGGTTGCAGAGATTGTGTTCAAGTATGGGGTTAGTACAGGGAGCTATAAGGATAGACTGTGACAGCCAAAGTGCAATTTTCTTGGCAAAGAACCCTGCTTATCTTCAAAGACAAAGCACATTGATGTTCAGTATCACTTTGTGAGGGATATGATAGAAGACAAAAAGGTGTTGCTGGTAAAGGTGGACACTTTGAAGAATACTGCAGATGCATTGACAAAATCTATTAGCTCTGAGAAGTTCTCTTGGTGTAGAGAAACAATGGGTGTTTCAGGGCTGGAAAAATGACTAAGCTCTCCTGTGGCCCCCTGTGGAAAGAAAACAACAAGTGGGAGATTGTTGGGTTGTGTTATATTCTTTCCACATAGTTAACAGGGGGTTTGAGGGGTACCCGTAACCCCACTTTATGGGGTCCGGGGCAGCGCCCTGGAAAATTTTGGTTTTGGACCCTATGTTAGGTTGGGCGGACCCACATATGGTTTTGTGCATGATTTTCGCACATGTTTTTTGGATGCGATGGTTTTTGGTCCATGGTTTTGGACGCGATCGTTTTCGGTCCATGGTATTGGATGCTTTGGCATGTATAAATATGTATTGTAACATTGAAAGGAACATAATGAAAAATCAAGCTGTAAGTCCCGGTTTTGGGATCCAGTGGGAAATCTCTGTGTATAAGTGTTTTATGTGTTATGCTCTCACATTTTTATTTTTCTTGTGATTTAGAATTCGTATGCAGGTAATTTTTGTACGAGGTTAAAACCTACACTATCATGCGCAGGAGCCTAGTCCAACAAATTAGTACAACAATGGTATGGTGCTACAGCCTCATGGGTAACTCATCAGTTTGGAAATCCAGAATGCCGAGGGTCAATCCCTCTACATAATTTTCAACTATGCAAGGGTCTCTGCTATATCTAGATCTCTAGGGACTGCCCTCCCTACAGCTTCCCTCACCGGAGTATCCTCCTCTAGTGGGATTGCCACTGGTCGTACTGGTCCAATATCTGCATACACATATGAGTTCGTGTAGTCTTGGTAACAATAAAAGACACAAAAACAATAGAAAACTAAAAAATATAAAGATGTGGTCAAATCATTTTAACTATAGCACTCCACTACTCACCGACTGGTAATGCCAAATCTGGATCGCCTTAGAAATCGATCCCTACATAGGGATACTCCGTGAATACCATATCTTGGTGGTCGAACCACTCGAAAAGGCAGATGAGAACGAGACCTATGACTGGCCAACATGCCTAGCCATAAGGTCCACCCATCACTGCAGTTGTGGTCCTCTCGGTCCCGACACTCCTAGTGAAATGTTCTGAGGTTACATAAGTGGGATTCTTTCCAAAGCAAAGGTAGTCAAAATGGATCCATAGCCAAAATTCTTGGTTCTTCCAGTCTTTACTTTGGAAAGTGGATCTTTCATGATAGGAAGTACCGCCTCGCACCAGTTGAACACCTTCGGTTCCAGGCATTCCAAGGCATACTGCATGTAGGATATGTTCACTAAACATAAGGTTGCGCTACTAGCCAATCTAGCAAGGGTAAAAAGGATGGTCCTCAAAGATCGATTAATAACATCCTGAATATTAATCTTACCATCTCTATTGGGTTGAGATCCATCCCTGCAGAACTGGCGAATGTAATCTTTCACTGATTTGCCCCCATGAGAAAATCCTAATAGTGAAAGAGGGGCACCACGTCTCGACAAACCCATCAGGAAATAAATATCCTCTATCATGAAAGGAATGGATTTACCCCTGATCTAGAATACTTGGTCAATAGAATCCCAAGCATGGGGAAGATACTGCAGCAAACTTATCTCTTGTCTCATGGTAGATAAGCGGAAGAACTTCAGTAAACCACAGTTCCTTAATGCATCCACTGTGCCCTAGTCATGTAAAGCAATCATATCTTCCTCTTCATGTTCTCGTTCTCGCCATCAAACAACCACCTTGATCCAAAAAATATCTGAAATACCAACATTAGGTGAGTTAGGATCCTTTTTTTACGCAAAAAACGGTTCAAAATTTGATGAATAAACATTGTACAAACTTGCCCTTCTGCGCCCATTGCACCTAGCCTTTGAGCAAGGTGAGATGCATACTTTTTTTCTTGTTGGCAGCCCAATATGCGTCACACTTTTCGATATAGGCAAAGTGCAATGATTGGAGAACGAATTCTTCAAACCCCTGAGGCCGAGAAAGATGAGAAAACTTGCCCAGAATTTAAAAAATATGGAATGAAATTGAAGAGCATAAGGATAGCTCCTACCTGTTTCTGACGGCATGGGAAATGGTCCACAAAATCTCTCACAATCGACTAATGAAATTTGGGGGGGAAAACCGCTTCAAAGCTCCAAAATCCAAAATTTCAAATGAAATGGTGAAAATGAAATGTTAAAACTACTTTTTATGTTTACTTTTCCAAGTACTTCAAGTAAATTTTAGTTTTAGTTCATTTTTCATCTATACATATGTATTTTTAATCAATTTGATGGAGTTTTGAGTAGGTTGAACAACTGTCGACAAAATTTGATGTGCTAAATGGTGAAATGAACATCTTTGACCACCAAGCAGACTTTTCGTCTTCTTTTCAAGCTTTGATTCAAAAATGAAAAGAAAACTATAGAGTCCTCTTTAAAGCCCTTTCAGACTCTCTAAATATGAAAAGATTGTCAAGTGCTTGTCTTTTCCGGCTCGTTAAAGTATTGGAAACGTCATCCCTCTTGTATTATTTTATCCTTTTTCAGACCCGAGGGATTACTTCACGAAAAACAACTTATAGAGTCTTATTTTCGTCCCTTTTCAAACTCTTTAAACATGAAAAGGACCAAGTTATCCTTGTCGTTAAACTCATTAAAACAACAACGACTAACTTGTCCATCTATAGACGAGACCAAGTTTCACTGTCGTTAGACTCGTTAAAACATCAAATGGCGACGGGTTTGCCCAAAGGGCGAATTATAGAACAAGAATATGTTATCCTCCTTGATCTTGATAAAAAATAAAGAGGTACTAATTAGCAATGGCTGAGGGAAAAGGGGAAAAATATTGAATAATTTATGGTAGCAAGTCGCTCTTGAACATGACACTTTCACTTCATCTCCATGATTAAGTTGGGTAGGGTTATTCCGTTCATGGGTCATCATACCATTGGTCTTTCATACCATCCATTTTTTGGAGTTAACGCTACCAATTCATCTTAGTTTCACCGACATGTTCTAGAGAAGTCATCTAGTTGAGAAGTCATCCAGTTAATGTCTTATACATTGCAATATCTCCAACCTTCATTTTTCATAACTGCCATTCCTGAACCTTGTGTTGTTAGTTCATTTTCACCTCCAGAAATCATTTGCTTCATTTCATGTTGTAGATGTGGGATACATCAAGGCCCTCCTACGATGAGTTGCTTCTTGTTGACATCAGCTCATTATCCAAGAAGTTGACTTAGAAACACCCTTCCAGTGCTTTGAAGCTTGTTTACATCAATTGGAATTTTCTCTCTTCCGGCGACAGGTTAACATCAGTGGCTTTCTACTGAAAGATTTTGCGTGGTGTTCGACATCGGATCATATATTCACACCACGTAAAATGTACTGTAGTACCTTGAGGATCATTACCATTATCGGTGATCCCTCTCGTGTCTGTTGACAGCTCACATCATTGGCTAGTAAGCAGGTGATGTCTTTCCATGTTTGACCTCAAAACATCTCTTCACATGGTTTGACTTGTACATCGAGCAAAGATTGAATGAATTTGAAGACCCCAGATCTAGTTTCATCCATCCGGGCTATGATATATTCAAGGATACAAAAACATCGAATGTACATAGGCTCTACACGGATGGTCATCCTAATCATGGATTATGACTCTATATCTATAGAATCACAAGTCTGTATCTGCAGACTACTATCTTATCTATGTAAATGAAACGAAAATTTATAAAGCTGAGCATGGGAATTCCTCCCTCAGCTAGTTCATGAAAAATCATATTATTATGATGTATTGTATTGTAATTTATGCAAGTCACCTTCCAATTCGAAATTTCTGATCCTCATGATAAAGCATTTCACCGGACTGAACATTTATGACCTCATGCTTTAGGGGGCAATTGTTATAGACATATTTGGGCACATCAACCCCAATCTTACATATTGATGTATTAGGGATCTTCAACTCGTAAAATGGTTGTTTTATGCCCTAAAATAACTAAGTCATCTGAATGCCTCATTCCCCAAAAGTTTCATTTCAGAAATCATCCAGAAAGTGCCTAAACTGAACCATATTTGAAATTCCTGTGTTAGCGTGAGATGTATCTCACCTGATACAATGTCAAAATAATATGAATTGCGGTTTGGCTCTTTAGCAAGTGCGATGGGTGAGGTTGGACATATTTCTAGGACAGTTTGTTAGTTGGTTGCTCATGGAATCTTCTAGAAACTTCTCTTGTGCCACTTGCCTCTTTGAAGTCGCCCAAGGATGATTAAGGGAACTAGGAAACCATATCCAATTCCCCTCCCTTGTGGAACTAATTTCAACAAATGGAATGACATTCATCATCCCCACTAATGACTCATCTCCTTGCAAACATCTATAAAAGGATCTCCCATCCAAGAGATCAGGAGGCTAAATTGTTGTGAATGGTAAGGAAGTGCTGCTAGTTTCAGTATTGAGGAGAGAGTATTGTATTGTTGTTGGTGTTTTCTTGCTAATTCAAGAGGTGAAGAAGGATTGAAGCTAGGAGGATGGTGTTGGATCAGACAGCTGGGTTGTAATTCTCCGTATTCTTAATATAATTCTTTGTTATTTTTCCCAATTGATTGTGCTAACTGTAAATTCTTTTAGTTGTTCATTATATATCTGATTCTATAATGTTTATGCTATGATAGATCATGATGCTTTGACATGTTTTTGTTGCTGTAGCTATGTAGGTACTCTCCAAGTGTGTTAAGTACAGGGAGGAGTTATAGGATCTGCCAAAGGAGAGGGAGATCAAGCAAGGATCAAAGAGAAAGTTCCAGCTTCTTCCTTTACAATATTTCTCTTATCTATTGTTCATAGGAAAGATATTTGAATTTCTTTAAACTGTTGTTTCTAGATTAGCTTCCAAGCCTAGAGTTTTAGTCGTTCGACAAGACACTAATTTTCTGAAGAAAAAAAATTGTAAAGGACCAACCTAGAACTTTCGCTTTGATCCTCGATTGATCTCCCTATCCTTTGGCAGATCATGTAACTCCTCCTCGTACTTAACACACTTGGAGAGTACCTTCATAGCTACAACGACAAAAACCTATCAAATCATCGTGATATATCATAGCATAAAAATTATAGAATCAAATATATAATGAACAACTAAAAGCATTTAGAATTAACACAATCAATTGGGAAAAATCTCAAAGAAATTTATTAGTAATAAGGAGAATTACAACTCAGTTATCTGATCCAGTGCCATCCTCCTAGCTTCAATCCTTCTTCACCTCATGAATTAGCAAGAACACACCAACAACAATACAATACTCTCTCCTCAATACTGAAACTAGCGGCACTTCCTTACAATTCACAACAATTCAGCCCCTTGATCTCTTGGATGGGAGATCCTTTTATAGATGTTTGCAAGGAGATGAGTCATCAGTGGGGATGATGAATGTCATTCCATTTTTTGAAATTAGTTCCACAAAAGAGGGGAATTGGAGATGGTTTCCTAGTTCCCTTAGTCATCCTTGGGCCAATTCAGAGAGGCTAGTGGCATAGGAGAAGTTTCTAGAAGATTCCACGAGCAACAAACTAACAAAATATCCTAGAAATATTTCCAACTTCGCCCATCACAGTTACTAAAGGGCCAAACTACGATGCATATTTTTTTGACAATGTTGCAGGTGAGATGCATCTGACCCTAACATAGGGCTTTCAAATATGGTTCAGTTTAGGCACTTTCTGGATGATTTCTAAGATGAAACTTTTGGGGAATAAGGCATTCAGATGACTTAGCTCTTTTAGGGTGTAAAGCAACAATTTTAGGGGTTGATGATCCATAATACATAGATATGTAAGCTTGGGGTTGATGTTCCCAAATATGTTTATAACAGTTGCCCCCTAAAGCATGAGGTCGTAAATTTTCATGTCGGGTGAAATGCTTTATATTGAGGATCAGAAGTTTCGAACTGGAAGGTGACCTGCATAAATTACAATACAACACATCATAATAATATGATTTTTCATGAACTAGCTGTGGGAGGAATTCCCATGCTCAGCTTTATAAATTTTCATTTCATGTGCAGAGATTAGATAGTCGTCTGCAGATACAGACTTGTGATTCTATAGATATAGAGTCATAATCCATGATTAGGATGACCATCTGTGTAGAGCCTGTGTACATTCTATGTTTTTGTATCCCTGAATATATTGTAGCCCAGATGGATGAAACTAGATCCGAGGTCTTCAAACTCATTCATCTTCACTTGATGTACAAGTCAAACCATGTGAAGAGATGTTTTGAGTTTGAACATGGAAAGACATCGCCTGATTACCAGCCAATGATGTGAGTTGTTAATAGACGCGAGAGGGATCACCGATAATGATAATGATCCTCAAGGTAATACAATACATTTCACGTGGTGTGAATATATTATCTGATTTAGAACACCACGCAAAAATATTTTGATCGAAGGCCATTGATGTCAACCTATCTTAAGAAGAGAGAAACTTGCAATTGATGTAAACAAGCTTCAAAGCACTGGAAGGGTGTTTCTAAGTCAACTTCTTGGATAATGGGCTAATGTCGACAAGAAGTGACTCATCATAGGAGGGCCTTGATGTATCCCTCATCTACGACATGAAATGAAGCAAAGGATTTCTGGAGGTGAAAATGAATTGACGACACAAGGTTCAGGAATGGCAGTCATGAAAAATGAAGTTGGAGGTATTGTAGTGTATAAGACATTAACTGGATGACTTCTCTTGAAAATGTCAGTGACACTGAGATCAATTGGTAGCATTAACCTCAAAAAATGGATTATATCAAAGACCAATGGTATGATGACCGGTGAACAGAATAACCCAACCCAACTCAATCATGGAGATGAAGTGAAAGTGTCATGTTCAAGAGCGACTTGCTACCATAAATTCTTCAAGATTTTTCCCATTTTTCCCTAGCCATTGCTGACCAGTACCTCTTTATTTTTTATCAAGGTTGAGGAGGATAGCATATGCTTGTTCTATAATTCGCCCTTCAGGCAAACCCATCGCTATTTGATGTTTTAACGAGTCTAGCGATAGTGAAACTCGGTCTCGTCTAGATGGACAAGTTTGTCGCTATTGTTTTAACAAGTTTAATGACAAGGATAACTCGGTCCTTTTCATGTTTAGAGAGTTTGAAAAGGGATGAAAAGAAAACTCTATAAGTTCTTTTTCATGAAGTAATACCTTAGGTCCTAAAAAGGATGAAATAATACAAGAGGGATGACATTTCCAATATTTTAACGAGACGGAAAAGACAAGTGCTCGACAATATTTTCATGTTTAGAGAGTCTGAAAAGGGTTTAAAGAGGACTGTATAGTTTTCTTTTCATTTTTGAATCAATGCTTGAAAAGAAGATGAAAAGTTTGTTCGGTGGTCAAATATGTTCATTTCACCGTTTAGCACATTAGATTCTATCGAAAGTTGTTAAACTTGCTCAAAACTCCATCAAATTGATTAAAAATACATATTTATAGATGAAAAATGGACTAAAACTAACATTTACTTGAAGTACTTGGAAAGAAAACATAAAAAGTGTTTTTAAGATTTCATTTTCACCATTTCATTTGAAATTTTGGATTTTGGAGCTCTGAAGCGGTTCCCCCCCCCCCTCTCCCACAAATTTCATCAGTCGATTGTGAGAGATTCTGTGGACCATTTCCTACACCATCAAGACTAGGTAGGAGCTACCCTTATGCTCTTTAAGTTCATTCCATATTTTTTCAATTATGGTCAAGTTTTCTCATCTTATTAGGCTTCAGGGGTTTGAAGAATTCGTTCTCCAATCATCGCACTTTTCCTATATCGAAAAGTGTGATACATACTGGGTTGCTAATATGCAAAACAACAAGCATCTCACCTTGCTCAAAGGCGGGGTTCGATGGGCGTAGAAGGGAAGTTCGTACAGTGTTTTTTCATCAAATTTTGAACTGTTTTTTGCGCAAAAAAAGGATCCTAACTCACCTTAAGTTTATATTTTAGATATTTGTTGAATGAAGATGGTCGTTTCATGACAAGAATGAGAACATGAAGAGGAGGATATGATTGTTTTACATGACCAGGGCACAGTGGATGCATTAAGGAACTATGGTTTACTGAATTTCTTTAGCTTATCTAGCATGAGACAATAGATAAGTTTGTTGTAGTATCTTCTCCATGCTTGGGATCTTATTGACCAGGTATTCCAGATCAGGGGTAAATCCATTCCTTTCACGACTGAGGATATTTATTTCCTGACGGGTTTGTCAAGACGTGGCGCCCCTCTTTCACTATCAGGATTTCCTCGTGGGGGCGAATCAGTGAAAGATTGCATTTCGTCAGTTCTACAGGGATGGATCCCAACCTAGCAGAGATGGTAAGATTAATATCCAGGATGTTACTGATCGATCTTTGAGGACCATTCTTTTTACCCTTGCTAGATTGGATGGTAGCACGACCTTACATTTAGCGAACAGATCCTACATGCAGTATGCCTTGGAATGCCTGGAACCGAAGGTGTTCAACTAGTGCGAGGAAGTACTTCCTATCATGAAAGATCAATTGTCCAAAGTAATGACTGGAAGAACCAAGAATTTTGGTTATGGATCCATTTTAATTGCCTTTGCTTTGGAAAGAATCCCACTTATGTAGCCTTAGAACATTTCACTGGGAGTGCTGGGACTGAGAGAACCACAGATGCAGTGATGGGTGGACCTTATGGCTAGGCATGCTAGCCAATCATAGGTCTCGTTCTCATCTACCCTTTTGGAGTGGTTCGACCACTAGGAGATGGTATTCATGGAGTATCCATATGTAGGGATGGATTTCCGAGGTGATCCAGATTTGGCATTACCAGCCAGTGAGCAGTGGAGTGCTATAGGTAAAATGGTTTGACCACATATTTCTTTTTTTTGGTTTTCTATTGTTTTTGTGTCTTTGATTATTACCAAGACTAAACGAACTCATATGTGTATGAAAATATTGGACCAGTATGACTAGTGGCATGCCGACGGGAGGAGGATGCTTCGGTGGGGGAAGCTATAGGGAGGGTAGTACTTAGAGATCTAGATATAGCGAAGACCCTTACACAGTTGCAGGATCATGTAGAGGGCTTGACTCTCAGCATTCCAGATGTCTAGACTGATGAGTTACCAATGAGGCTACAATGCCATACCATTGGTGTATCGAGTCATTGGACTAGGCTTATGTGCATGATAGCACAGGCGGTGACCTGTTATCATCATCAACACTAGTCTAGTATGTTTTTCTACATTCATTTTTAGTTAATGGGGTCAGATGACCAATTTTGTCTTGGACACAAAATATTTGTGAAAACTTTAAAAAACTATCTATTTTGACTTTCGGAGTTTTATTTTGGCTAAGTGATGAAATCCTAATGCAAATGTTGATGTGAAATGCTTTCTTTACATATGTCACAAATGTCTATTTAACACATAGTTTGCTAATGAATTAGTTAATGTGTTTAAGTTTTTGGAAATGTGTTGATATTGAATGAAATTAAAATGTTTTTCCAAAATCCTAACTCTTAGGAACATGCGATGAATAGCTGGATTCTGAATGGAATATACACTAGTAAGTTGTAGACTGACAAGTTGTGAATCTAGCCTAACAATGATTCAGCGTGTTCCATGTGAAATGGCATCAGAGAGGAGTTAAATCAACGTGCTATATTCATTGATGTTGTTTGTTGATTGACCAATACATATCTCCCTGAAATTCACTAACTTGCTACTTGGAGCGAAGATGGCCCAGGCTGCAGAAGATAGGTTCTGTGTGCTACGACTAGCTCTGTCGGCATAACCAACAAATGGTTCCAAAAAGTTTGATATCTGCAACAAATGTGAAGTGGATTAGCTAACCAAAATGAAAACTCTAAAAGAAAACACACAAAAAATGCAATGAAAGCATATGTACAGTGAGTTCACTACACTTAATTAAGCATAGTAACGTTTAAGATACAACCTGTTTCGAGGTTGTGACAGTGGAATTCCATCATAATTGACTAGCGCGTAGGCTCCTTTTGTCAATACATGTTTAACAATATAAGGGCCCATCCATAATGGTTCAAATTTTCTTGCTCCTAATTTGTCAGAATCCTGATCGTAAAGCAAGACTAGGTCACCTTCTGAGAAGACACGAGGCTTAACATTTTTGTCATATTGTGCCTTGATGCGCTTCTTATGTGCTTCATTAACCAATGTGGCATCACTATGGGTTTCATCCAGATCGATTAATTCCAAGAAACGAGCTTCCTCTTCAAAATTTACGGGTAGCAGGTCGATTGCGAGCTTGAGGGATGAGATTTCACACTGAATTGGTAAGACTACTTCTAGACCATACACTAACTAAAAGGGCGTAAATCCAGTCATATTTCTCACCAAGGTCCAGTATGCCCATAGAGCTTAATACAAGATTAAATGCCAATTCTGCTTGTGGACTCCAATCATTCTTTGCAGCATGCGCTTAAGGACTTTCTTGATTGCCTCAACTTGTCTGTTAGCCTACAGATAATATGGAGTAGAACTATCATGGGACAGTCCTAATTTGGTATTTAACTCGATCATCATGTGATTGTGAAAATGCGACCCATGATCTGTAACTATAGCCTGTGGTACACCGAATCTAGAAACTACATGATCGAAAAAAAAGAGAGAAATTGTTTCGCCACTGTTGTTCAATGTAGGCATCGCCTCGGCCCATTTGGTAAAGTAGTCGATAGCGACTATAATATACCCATGCCCCCCTAGCCGAGGTGGGGTTACATGTCATGAAATCAATGCCCCATTTCGCAAATGGGCCAACAACAACTACTGGATGCAGTGGTGCAGGTGGTAATCTGGTTTTACGATAAAAAATGTAACAAGCGTGGCAACTTCTCACTGCAAGTATGCAATCCTTGAATATGGTTGGCC
Organism: Pinus taeda; assembly: GCA_000404065.3. Lineage (NCBI taxonomy): Eukaryota > Viridiplantae > Streptophyta > Pinopsida > Pinales > Pinaceae > Pinus > Pinus taeda. The sequence goes on along the minus strand of APFE031262929.1, from coordinate 41,832 downwards.
AAAAGTAACCAGATTGTAAGATTTTTTATGCAGTTGCATAACCAGATAAATGCCCTCCACAAGCACCTGAATGACATTCATTCAAAGATTTTTCGGCCTCCTCATGCCTGAGGCACCTTCGTAGAACCGTATCAACACCATGATGATAAAGTGTATCACCAACAGTTGCCATTTCAATGCGCTAGATTTAACAGATAGTAAAATCAACAAGTTTGTATCGTGGACTTACATTTAGTGAACAGATCCTACATGCAGTATGCCTTGGAATGCCTAGAACTGAAGGTGTTCAACTGGTGCGAGGCGGTACTTCCTATCATGAAAGATCAACTACCCAAAGTAAAGACTGGAAGAACCAAGAATTTTGGTTATGGATTCATTTTGACTGCCTTTTCTTTGGAAATAATCCCACTTATGTAGCCTTAGAACATTTCACTAGGAGTGTCGGGACCGAGAGAACCGCAGATGCAACGATGGGTGGACCTTATGGCTAGGCATGCTAGCTAGTCACAGGTCTCATTCTCATCTACCTTTTTCAAGTGGTTTAACCGCCAGGAGATGGTATTCGCGGAGTATCCCTGTGTAGGGATGGATTTCCGATGAAACACAGTTTTGGCATTACCAGCCGGTGAGCAGTGGAGTGCTATAGGTAAAATGATTTGACCACACCTTTCTTGTTTTTAGTTTTCTATTGTTTTTGTGTTTTTGATTGTTACTAAGACTAAACGAACTCATATGTGCATGCAAATATTGGACCAGTACGACCAGTGGCACTCCCACGGGAGGAGGATGCTCCAGCGGGGGAAGTTGTAGTGAGCGCAATCCTTAGAGATCTAGAGCTTAATACTAGCCCTCTAGGCTTGGCAGCTAACCTAGAAACAATAGTTTAAAGAAATCCAAATATATTTCCTACGAATGATAGATAAAAGAAAGATTGTAAAGGACCAACCCTGAACTTTCACTTTGATCCTCACTTGATCTCCCTCTCCTTTTGCAGATCTTGTAACTCCTCCTCGTACTTAACATGCTTGGAGAGTACTTGCATAGCTACAGCAACAAAAACCTGTCAAAGCATCGTGACCTATCATAGCATAAACATTATAGAATCAGATATACAATAAACACAATCAATTGGGAAAAATTTCGAAGAACTTTATTAAAAATAAGGTGAATTACAACCCAGTTTTCTGATCCAGCGCCATCCTCCCAGCTTCAATCCTTATTCACCTCATGAATTAGCAAGAACACACCAACAACAATACAATACTCTCTCCTCAATATTGAAACTAGCAGCACTTCCTTACAATTCACAACATTTCATCCTGCTGATCTCTTGGATGGGAGATCCTTTTATAGATGTTTGCAAGGAGATGAGTCATCAGTGGGGATGATGAATGTCATTCCCATATTTTGAAATTAGTTTCACAAGAGAGGATAGTTGGAGATGGCTTCCTAGTTCCCTTAATCATCCTTGGGAAAATTTAGAGAGGCAAGTGGCACAAGAGAAGTTTCTAGAAGATTCCATGAGAAACCAACTAACAAACTGTCCTGTAAATATGTCCAACCTCACCCATCACACTTCCTAAAGGGACAAAATGCGATGCATATTATTTTGACAATGTATCAGGTGAGATGCATCTCACCCTAACATAGGGCTTTTAGATATGGTTCAGTTTAGGCACTTTCTGGATGATTTCAGAGATGAAACTTTTGGGGAATGAGGCATTCAGATGACTTAGTTCTTTAAGGGCATAAAGTAACCATTTTAGAGTTTGATGATCCCTAATACATCGATATGTAAGCTTGGGGTTGATGTGCCCAAATATGTCTATAATAGTTGCCCCCTAAAGCATGAGGTCGTAAATGTTCATGTCGGGTGAAATGCTTTATCATGAGGATTGGAAGTTTTGAATTGGAAGGTGACCTGCATAAATTACAATACAATACATCATAATAATATGATTTTTCATGAGCTAGATGAGGGAGGCATTCCCATGCTGAGCTTTATAAATTTTCATTTCATGTACATAGATCAAATAGTCGTCTACAGATACAGACTTGTGATTCTACAGATATAGAGTCATAATCCATGATTAGGATGACCATCCGTGTAGAGCCTATGTACATTCGATGTTTTTGTATCCCTGAATATATCGAAGCCCAGATGGATGAAACTAGATCTGGGTTCTTCAAACTCATTCAATCTTCGCTCGATCTACAAGTAAAACCATGTGAAGAGATGTTCTGAGGTCGAACATGGAAAGACATCGCCTGATTACTAGCCAATGATGTGAGCTGTTAATAGATGTGAGAGGGATCAATGATAATGATAATGATCCTCAAGGTACTATAATACATTTTACATGGTGTGATTATATGATCTGATGTCAAACACCGCGCAAAATCTTTTGGTCGAAGGCCATTGACGTCAACCGGTCGCCAGAAGAGAGAAACTTGTCGTTGATGTAAACAAGCTTCAAAGCACTAGAAGGGTGTTTCTAAGTCAACTTCTTGGATAATGAGCTGATTTCGACAAGAAGTGATTCGTCGTAGGAGGGTCTTGATGTATCCCACATCTACGACACGAAATGAACCAAATGATTTCTGGCGGTGAAAATGAACTGACAACACAAGGTTTAGGAATGGTGGTCATGAAAAGTGAAGGTTGGAGGTATTGTAGTGTATAAGACATTAACTAGATGACTTCTCTTGAACATGTCAGTGACACTGAGATGAATTGGTAGCATTAACCCCAAAAAATGAATGGTATGAAAGACCAATGGTATGATGACCGGTGAACGGATTAACCCAACCCAACTTAATCATGGAGATGAAGTGAAAGTGTCATGTTCAAGAGTGACTTGCTACCACAAATTCTTCAAGATTTTTCCCCTTTTTCCCCAACCATTGTTGACCAGTACCTCTTTATTTTTTATCAAGCTCAAGATGGATAACATATTCTTCTTCTATAATTTTCCCTTCGAGAAAACCTGTCACTATTTTATGTTTTAACGAGTCTAGCGACACTGAACTAGGTCTCGTCTAGATGGACAAGTTTGTCGCTATTGTTTTAACAAGTTTAACGACAAGGATAACTTAGTCCTTTTCATGTTTAGAGAGTTTGAAAAGGGATGAAAAGAAAACTCTAAAGTTCTTTTTCGTGAAGTAATCGATCAGTTCTGAGAAAGGATAAAATAATACAAGAGGGATGACGTTTCCAATACTTTAATGAGTCGAAAAAGACAAGCGCTTGACAATATTTTCATGTTTAGAGAGTCTGAAAAGGGTTTAAAGAGGACTCTATAGTTTTCTTTTCGTTTTTGAATCAAAGCTCAAAAAGAAGACGAAAAGTTTGCTCGGTGGTAAAAGATGTTCATTTCACTATTTAGCACATTAGATTCTGTTGACAGTTGTTCAACCTGCTCAAAACTCCATCAAATTGATTAAAAATACATATTTATAGATGAAAAATGAACTAAAACTAACATTTACTTGAAGTACTTGGAAAAGTAAACATAAAAAGTAGTTTTAACATTTCATGTTCACCATTTCATTTGAAATTTTTGATTTTGGAGCTCTGAAGCGGTTTCCCCCCCAAATTTCATCAGTCGATTGTGAGAGATTCTTTGGACCATTTCTCGCCCTGTCAGGACCAGGTAGTAGCTATCCTTATGGTCTTTAATTTCATTCAATATTTTTTCAGTTCTAGGCAAGTTTTCTCATCTTTCTGGGTCTTAGGGGTTTGAAGAATTCATTCTCCAATCATTGCACTTTTCCTATATCGAAAAGTGTGATGCATACTGGGCTTCCAATAGGCAAAATAGTATGCATCTCACCTTGCTTAAAGGCCAGGTGCGATGGGCGTAGAAGGGCAAGCTTGTACAATGTTTTTTCATCAAATTTTGAACTATTTTTTGCCAAAAAAGGATCCTAACTCACCTAATGTTTGTATTTCAGATATTTGTTGGATCAAGATGGTTGTTTCATGGTGAGAATGAGAACATGAAGAGGAGAATATGATTGCTTTACATGACCAAGGCACAGTGGATGCATTAAGGAACTATGGTTTGCTGAAGTTCTTCCGCTTATCTGGCATGAGACAAAAAATAATTTTGCTGTAGTGTCTTCTCCATAATTGGGATCCTATTGACCAGGTGATCCAGATCAGGGGTAAGTCCATTCCTTTCACGATCAAGGATATTTAATTTTTGACGGGTTTGTCGAGACGTGGCGCCCCTCTTTCACTATCAGGATTTGCTCGTGGGGGCAAATTGGTGAAAGATTACATTCGTCAGTCCTACAGGGATGGATCACAACCAGCAGAGATGGTAATATCAATATCTGGGATGTTACTGATCGATCTTTGAGGACCATTCTTTTTACCCTTGCTAGATTGGTTGGTAGCGCGGCCTTACATTTAGCGAACAGATCCTACATGCAGTATGACTTGAAATGCCTAGAACTGAAGGTGTTCAACTAGTGCGAGGTGGTACTTCCTATCATGAAATATCAACTGTCCAAAGTAAAGATTGGAAGAACCAAGAATTTCAGTTATGGATCCATTTTGACTGCCTTTGCTTTGGAAAGAATCCCACTTATGCAGTCTCAGAACATTTCACTAGGAGCGTCGGGACCGAGAGAACCATGAATGCAGCGATGGGTGGACCTTATGGCTAGGCATGCTAGCTAGTCACAGGTCTTGTTCTCATCCGCCTTTTTCAAGTGGTTTAACTTCCAGGAGATGGTATTCGCGGAGTATCCCTATGTAGGGATGGATTTATGAGGAAATCTAGATTTGGCATTACCAGCCGGTGAGCAGTGGAGTGCTATAGGTAAAATGATTTGACCACATCTTTTTTTTTTTTAGTTTTCTATTGTTTTTGTGTTTTTGATTGTTACCAAGACTAAACAAAATCATATGTGTATGCAGATATTGGACCAGTACGACCAGTGGCATGCCCACGGGAGGAGGATGCTCTAGTGGGGGAAGCTGTAGTGAGGGGAGTCCTTAGAGATCTGGATATAGTGGAGACCCTTGCACCATTGCAGGATCATGTAGAGGGCTTGACCCTTGGAATTCTGGATGTCTGGACTAATGAGTTACCCATGAGGCTGTAGCGCCATACCATTGGTGTACCGAGTCATTGGACTAGGCTCCTGCACATGATAGCATAGGCAGTGACCTGTTATCATCATCAGCACTAGTCTAGGATGTTTTTCTGCATTCATTTTTAGTTACTGGGGTTAGATGACCAATTTTGTCTTGGACACAAAATATTTGTGAAAAATTTAAACAGCTATCTATTTTGACTTTCAAAGTTTTATTTTGGCTAAGTGATGAAATCCTAATGCAAATGTTGATGTGAAATGCTTTCTTTACATATGCCACAAATTTCTATTTAACACATATTGTGCTAATGAATTAGTCAATGTGCTTACGTTTTTGGAAATGTGTTGATATTGAATGAAGTCAAAATGTCTTTCCAAAATCCTAACTCTTAGGAACATGCGATGAATAGCTGGATTCCAAATGGAGTATACACCAGTAAGCTATAGAATGACAAGTTGTGAATCTAGCCTAACAATGATTTGGCTCATGCCATGTGAAATGGCATCAGAGAGGATTTCAATCAATGCGCTATATTTAGCAATGTTGTTCGTCGATCGACCAATACATATCCCCCTGAAACTCACTAACTCGCCACTTGGAGCGAAGATGGCCCAGGCAGCAGAAGATAGGTTCTACGTGCTATGACTAGCTCTGTTGGCATACCCAACAAATGGTTCCAAAAAGTTTGACATCTGCAACAAATGTGAAGTGGATTACCTAACCAAAATGACAACTCTAAAATAAAACACACAAAAAATGAAATGAAAGCATATGTATAGTGAGTTCACTACACTTAATCAAGCATAGTAACATTTGAGATACAACCCATTTTGGGGTTGTGACAGTGGAATCCCATCATAATAGACTAGCTCATAGGCTCCTTTTGTCAATACATGTTTAACAATATAAGGGCCCATCCATAATGGTTCAAATTTTCCTGCTCCTAATTTGTTAGAATCTTGATCGTAAAGCAAGACCAGGTCACCTTCTGAGAAGACATGAGGCTTAACATTTTTGTCATATTGTGCCTTGATGTGTTTCTTATGTGCTTCGTTAGCTAATGCGACATCACAATGGGTTTCATCCAAATGGATTAATTCCAAGAAACAAGCTTCCTCTTTAGAAGTTTTGGGTAGCAGGTCGATTGCGAGCTTGAGGGATGAGATTTCACATTGAATTGGTAAGACTACTTCTAGACCATACACCAACTGAAAGGGCATAAATCCGGTTGCATTTCGCACCGAGGTCCAGTATGCCCACAGAGTTGAGTATAGGATTAAATGCCAATTTCGCTTATGGACTCCAATCGTTGTTTGCATCAATCTCTTAAGGAATTCGTTGATTGCCTCAACTTGTCCGTTACTCTGTGGATAATATGGAGTAGAACTATCATGGGACAATCCTAATTTGGTAGTTAACCCGATCATCATGTGATTGCGAAAATGTGACCCATGATCTGTAACTATAGCATGTGATACACCGAATCTAGAAACTACATGATTGAAAAAAAAAGAGCAGTCGTTTCACCATTGTTGTTCAATGTAGACATCACCTCAGCCCATTTGGTAAAGTAGTCGACAACAACTATAATATACCCATGCCCCCCGACCGAGGTAGGGTTACATGTCATGAAATCAATGCCCCATTTCATGAATGGGAAACAAAAACTATTGGATGCAGTGATGTAGGTGGTAATCTAGTTTTATGATTGAAAATCTGACAAGCGTGGCAACTTCTAACTGCAAATATGCAATCTTTGAATATGGTTGGCCAGAAGTAACCAGCTCGTAGGATTTTTTGTGTAGTTGTATAACCAGATAAATGCCCCCCAAAAGCACGTGAATGACATTCATTCAAAGCTTTTTCGGCCTCCTCATGCGTGAGGCACCTTCGTAAAACCGTATCGACACCACGATGATAAAATGTATCACCAAAGATTAGATAATCTTTGGCTTAATATTGAGTACATCATTGTTCAGAGTGAGAGGTGTTAGGCCTAAAAGCTTGGGTCTGGAGATAGACCAGCATATCCCCACACCATGGATCACTTGACGATATCAGAAATAGAGACTCATCCATGATTGATGCTTCTGATGTTAAATCGTTGGAGGATGAGGGAAGGTCGCAAAGTAACTCTACAAAGACGAGAGATTTATTTTATTTGGATTTGATAAATTCCATATCAAAATCCTACAATATGACTATCCATTTGGAATATTTGACCCACAGCAATTGACGTGACAGGATGTATGTCATAGGGTTGCAATCTGACACAATGGTAGTTTTACGAAGGAGAATATAATGTCGAAATCTCTGTATCGCTTGAATGGCTACTAAAGCCAATTTTTCAACATAAGAGTACTTGCTTTCTGTATCTTTAAGATTGCGACTCAAACAATATATAGGATGTTCAATTCCATCATCTTCTTGCACTAAAACCATACCGATGGTTGTATCTGCAGTGGCGAGATACAGGTAATAGTCTTTTTGATAGTTAGGGGCATACATTAATGATGCTTTTATCAGGGAATCTTTGAGAGCATCAAACGAAGCTTACAAAACTTGATCCCAATGGACGGGTACCCCTTTCTTCAAAAGACATGTATAACCTTTAGCTAGCTTAGCATAATTTGGAATGAACCTCCTCAGAAAGTTTGCCTTCCCTTGAAGTCTCTAGATCTGTAATAGATTTGAAGGTGGAGGCATGCCAAGTATTGCCTGAACCTTTATTGGATCAAATCGAATTCCCTCCTTAGAAACTACAAAGCCAAGTAAACAACCAGAGCCAACACAAAACACACATTTGTGTGGATTGAGTCTAATCTTGTAGTGTCGACAATGTAGAAATATGTCTCTCAAATGTTGCAGATGATCAATCTGTTTTCACAAATGAGCAGGAAGATCGTCAAGATATCGTTGAACTATGTGTTTGATGTCATGGAAGGCATAATTCACTGCCCTCTAAAATGTCGCCCCTACGTTCTTCAAACCGAAAGGTAATTTACGATTTATGAATGTGCCACACGGACATATAAATGCAGTTTATGATTGGTCATGTGGGCGGATATTGATTTGGTTGTAGCCAGAAAATCCATCCATGAATGAAAAGATTTCGCATCCGGCACATTCATCAATAATCTAGTCAATAAAGGGTGTAGGATAGTTGTCCTTCAGACATGCTTTATTTACATCCCTATAATCTACGCACACTCTTATAATTCCTTATTTTTTCATCACAGGAACAATATTCGATACCCAGTCAGTGATAGGTACAGGGTAAATGAAGCCAACATGCAAAAGTTTTTCAACTTCTGCTTTAATAGTAGCGACTTTCCTTGGATGAACAGGTCGAAGCCATTGTCGTACTAGTTTGACATCTGGGTACATCTTGATTTCATGTTCAACAATGTTGGAGTCAATGCCTGGCATTTCTTCATAAGACCATGCAAAGACATCTTTGAATTCGCGAAAAAGAGCACAATAACTATCTAGTTCTGATGGAGAACAAGATTTGCCAATGTGAATATTTTCTACAACATTGGGTTTGGTCGAAATATTTATGGAGATATTTTCTTCAATGTTAGACAAATTTCACTTAGAATCGACTATATTTACAGAATTCAATAAAAAATCAATGATTGAAGGGTGATTGAGTTCTTTTGAATAATCTTCATTGTCATCTCGAAGGTGGGAACAATGATTATAATCTTCCCACGACGTCTCTCCTATCATCATTGATTGGATGATTCCTTCATCTGTAGAATTTATATGAGACAAAGGATCAGAAGAGGTTCCATATTGTAAAGACCTATCTACCCAAACACTCGTTGAGTGTGGATTCGGGTTCGTCACACAAGCCTAGTAGATTGATTGCTACAAATATTCGATGGGGCTTGGCGGCAACACCTTTCAATGGTCATCACTCTCAAAATAGTTGGAACTCTTCTTAAACTCAGATGATGTAGAAGAGATCATGTTGCAAGACCCAGGTTTCCACTGTGGCCACTTCCGCGAAACTAGATGGATACGGGAGGGCAAAAGTACCCATCAAGGAAGGACCTTTTAGGAGGCCTACTCCAACATTTTGAAGCGACTGTGAATTTCCATGTATTAATGGAATGCTTCCAATAGTTTGTGAACTATTAGCAAAAAATCCTATTTGGTCGATGACTATGATTCCACCTTTGAAGGTAAATGCAATCGTTCGAAAGTATGGGGACACAACCGTAGCCATAGCATAAACCCAAGGCATTCCTAGTAAAAAATTGTAATCAAGGAGTCCATCAACGACCTCGACTTCAATATCTACTGTTTTGCCCACTAGTTCTACTTGCAAGCTATTTAAAATTCTGTATGGAATGTACGTTCTTCCATTGAAATCTTTTAGTTTTGTTGGTGATCATGATAAGGGTGGTGAACCATGATTTTTCCAGCAACTCATTAACATAATATAGGTAGATGCCCCCTCATCAATAATGGTTCAATGAACATTTTTGTTGAGGGCTTTTACTTGTATAAGGAAAGCGAGTTGAGCCGGTAACTGAGGTGTATATCCAGTATGATTAAAGACTACAAGATTAGAATTCATAGGATCGATCCCACCTATCACTGATAACAAAGCCTGCTTTTGGGAGGGACAATTTTGCAATACCTTAAGTGTCGACATAACAGAAGGCGATTGAGTCAAATACTCCACTATATTATAATTTTGGGTTTCTCGAGCATGAGGATTAAATGTCAATTTATGTACGACTCCCTTTGGTGGCTTAATTGTTAATTCAGGAATAATCAGTGGAATAACTTCTGGAGTCATAGTCGAAGTACTAGGTTGATCAGTAGCCTGGTTGTTCGACGACAATGGATTCCATAGAAAATTTTAGGGGCTAATGTTCGTCCAATGGGCTAATTTTCCATGATTTTTCCAAAAAACGATTCGCCAATTTCCAATTTTTTATAAAAGATGATTCGCCCAAATTTTAGAATATAAAATTATTTTACCTTAAAAATCGCCAACATTATATAGTGGCTATATGATAAATCATTATAAATTTGAATAATTTTACAAATATATCATTGAAAAATTTATAGTTTGAATATTAGGGATTAGTGAGATTCGCCAATGTTTCTAAACTTCAAGAAAATTTTCCATCCTTAAAATTTTCCTTGATGGATTCCCATAATCTTTATTCCTTGTCGATACCAAAACATCATTTTTCTTATTTGCGATGGATAGCATAAGCATGTGGGATGTGGAAGAATTATCAGTGGCAACCATATGTGTTTTTGGGTTCGGAAATGGATCTGTCAGCACTGCTGAGGTATTCAAAGCCTTTAACAGTTTAGAAACCTCAGATCAATGTGGAAAATCTCTCGTAAAATGCTCGTCATTGCATATTAAACATGGATAATGAGGTTTCTTTGTCCCAGTAGGGGTTTGAGATTTTTCAAGAGTGGAATTCTCCTATTTCTTCTTATTGTTTTTCCCCTTCTTCTTGCATCCTGGTTCCTTTTTATTTTTTCCCTTGTCAGATGACATGGCATTAATCTCAGAGGTAGGAGTATTTTTGGATGAATTTTCATTTTGACTAGAAATAGCAAGAGCTTGACCAGATGGGCCTCTCGCCGTTTGTGTGCTTGAGGAACCAATCACGTTGTCGCTCGCATGAGAGTCCCTAGTTGATTTTGGAGGGGGTGGAATAGTAAAGGTTGGTGTAGGAGCGTCAGGAATTTTTTCATAGAGCATGCTAGATTGTGTATAAATCAGATCCAAATATTGGGCACGAGCAATGACTTGCTCTTATGTGACAACTCCTCCTTTCGCCACATCCTCAGCGATAGATGGCAATAAGGACTTAATAAACCACTAAGCTAAAAGCTGATCAGGAACATACATCTTTACCATTCAACGAAGAAGCCACCACTCATGAATATAATTGGATATGTGAGTGGAGGTAGTCTGTTTAAAGTTTGTAAGAAGTTCTGTTCCAGTTTCGTACCTGATAGGTAACTGAAAGTGGGTTAGAAAAGTAGTGGCAAGAAAGGTGAAGTTATCAAAATAAGCTCTAGGCAATTCAATATACCATTTTCCTGCTAGACTAGTAAGCGTTATCTAGAAAAGATGAAGTCTAATCGAATCATCATTCAGGGTGTTAGATGAACACCATAAATGAAAAGTCAATACGTGATTCGACGGGTCTTCTCTTGGATTTCCATTGACCTTTGGAATGTGGAATCACCGGCCACCAAGGGGCATACACAATTGGATCATTTGTAAGTCAGTTCAAATATGGTAGTTCTAGAGTTGCTACAAATGACAACTGTTGATTCAGGTTGGGTGGAGCATACCCAGGATAAGATGGAATCTCCTAAGAAATAGGTCTTTGCAAACTAGCATAGGGTATCTATGCCTAGTATCCTTGATACGGTTGTTGGACATAACCAGTATAAGGGGGTTGTTGATAACCAGTTTGGAAACATGGTTTTCCATACCCTACGAAGCCTTGTTGCCCAGGTCCTCAGTAGGCTTGATATTGACCAAATCCAGTTTGAGCTTGAGAACCAATTCCAAACTGGGGTTGGGTTTGATGGAATTGAGGTTGTTGATATTCTGATAGCCATGGTTGTTGGATCATTTGCTACTTCCCAGTACCGGAAAATTGACCAAGTTACGAATTAACTATACTCGTTTGTGCCTGAGTCGTTCCAGATAAAGGAGCACTAACCTGAGATTGTGGTTGAGCCGCAGAAACAAGTGGTTGTTGTATAAAAACCTGAGAAACTGGAGCCTTTTGCGTTGAAACCTGAGGTTCTGAGGTAGAAGGAACAGGTTGAGGTTGAGACACAACAAATTGCACTTCTGACTGCGGCACAGTCATAATGGCAGGGGTAGTGGGAATATTCGACACAGGTTGGATTGATTGTGTTGGATATACAACCCTTGGTTGATCTAGCAGTATGGGTATCCAACCACTAGATGTAATTCTAGTTTGACCTGAATACTGTTGGAAACATTCATATGGTTGTCCCCTCGAAAAAGGAAGAAATGGTGAATAAGCATACTACTCTCCATATGGTAGCAGTGTAGTGTTTAAAGGATATATCGGTCTTTGATAATTGGTTTGCCCAAATTGATACTGATATGTAGGATCAAATTGCTGAGTTTCCATGTGAGAAAAACTAGATGGAATTCTGGACGAGTAAATGGGAGTAGACCATGCTGCCGAAGCAACCCCTGAGTGGGTTCCAACTAGTGATTGCTAAACAACTGAAACGAATGATGTGCCATATAGATGTGACTTAGGTGTACCAGTAAACACTAAAGGAGTAGCAGCAGAAGATTCTGCCGCAGCTACATCAAATGATACATTCCTAGATATTGATGGTTGTTCAGACATGGTTAACTTATCCAAAAGCTCTCCTAACAATTCGATAGGAACTCACAAACTGAGGAGCAGCACGATACAAATAATCCTAGCTCCAAAATGGACTGGGGTGTCAGATGGAGGATCCTCTACTATCTCCTCTATAGCAGTCAGACCAGGTGGAAGAGGTTGACCGTCAGGTCCTTAAAATATTTCTGGATCCAAAGAAGGTGTAGTTTCAGTGACAGAAGCTGGAGGGGTAATGACTTCTGTATACTGAAATTAAAAGTCTAGATGTTCAAGTAAATGATCTTCAGTCTCAAAGGGAGGTTCTTGAACAACTCCTGGTTTATGTGTAACCTCGGTTTGAACTGGGATGGGTTCCAAACCAACTCTAGATGGAGTTATTTCAAGTTTAGAAGTGTTTACCATTACACTAGGATTAGTTCTAATATCCTCTGGTAACTACGAAACTTCCTTTTTAAAAGTGGATGTACCAGCAATAATTGGAGTAACTGGAGTCTCTAATGATGTTGAAACGAATGTTCCAAATAAACCAGATGAACTAGACTCAGTTAAATGAGACTGCTTTGTCCGAATTGGTTTAACTTCCAGAGGCAAAGACAGTTGACTCGATAATCTCCATGAACAAAGGGGTTTTGATTGACTTTCTTCCATGATTGTGGATTACTTAATCAACTTAAAAATCAACTAAGGGAAAACGATGTTATTTCGTGGAAAATTATTTTAACGACACTTTGACACAACTTTTATTTTTCAGTTTTAAAGAGTCAAGAAAAAGCTAAAAATAACTCTATTCACCTTCGATTATTAATGAGCCTGAAAGGACAAGTGTTTAGATGGACCTTTTCTTTTAGAGAGTCGAAAAGGAACGAAAGTGACTACTCTGGAGAATCTAGACAAAGAGGTTTACCAGACCAATCGCAAAACTGCAATATACACCTTGGTGATAAATTAAAGAGAAATTACCAAGGACTTAAGTACGACAGTCAATCTTCCTGAATGCTGTGTTCAGTGCATTGTGTTCAATAAGGCGGAAAACTCAGTTTCCTATGGATAAAGGATTTAAGCCTATTGTGGTCTCCCAATATATACGCGACAGTACGGGGAGCACAAGTCCGTGCTAGCACTTGTCGTATCAAAGAGGATGAATCACCCAACCTTTAATGAAAACGATATCCACTAGGAACATGTCTCTAGCCTAGACCTCTAAATATGTTGTGTTAGATTCCAAAGCATTGTTAAGTTCATTGAAGTTCATTTTAAAGTTGATCTTTCTTAAAATTTTGCCTTTGATGGTTCACTGCATGATGTATGATCTGAAATTCCTAAAGATGCAATCTACAATGATAAACAATCTTTCGTTTATTTGACTAATGAAAATCCTAACTATAAAGGATAGAGCATAGAAGCGCTTTTAAAGCAAATAGCAAAGAGAAATCACTGATGCAAATTCCCTAAATCATCGTTTTGCACACAAATCAGAATGCAAAATGTAAATGCATGTATTTGTTTTTAGATTTCTTTAATGTGAATGATTCAAAAAGGAAAACTAAATGCAACAAAGATTCAAAATGTTTCAATCAAAATGACAATTTTCGACAACTTTTCTTCAAAGAGGGAAAGGAAGACTCAAAACGACACTCTCAAACTTGAAGAAATATATTTTTGAGAATTTGAACAAACTCAAATCAAGTCAAATGCATCAAAATAGTTTAATCGGTAGGCTATTGTTATAGCTCCAAATCTCACCAGTATGGTTTGTGATGCTTCAGCCATGGCCTAGGGCAACCCCTCCTTCCAGACCTGGTCATATATCTAAAAAACAGTGTTTTATTCCCTGTACGCGACATTGCCCTGAGTTAAACGCGTGTATACGTGGGTTCATACATAGCTAACCCGCGTATATGTATTAAAACACTAAAAAAATATAAAATTCCTTATTTTCGGGCGGAGATCGCAGGTTTTACCTGCTGATCACCTGTTAGTGCCCGTGGCCTCAACTGTCCCCAACCAATTCCTAACTAAAAAAACTACCTTGGAGTTGGTATAAAAAGACATCATGGGGAAGGCCTAAACAGGAGAAATCATTGAGCAAAGTTATTATACTGATTTTCTATTCCCCTGATCAGGTCTGAAAACCCTTGTGCCTTCTGCACTTCCCCCATCTTGTATAGAAAACCCTTGTTTCCTTTGTGTTTGGATGTTCATTTTTCCCATCACATCTTGGAGAGAGTAATGGAAGGTGACCTACTAGTGGCTTGAGGCGGGACGGATCCAGAAGGAGGCTGAGCTTGGAGCCTGCAGAAGCGGATTCAGGTGATATTGCTCTTTTTCCATATTGTTTTATTTATCTAATAAAGAAACACGTCTTGTTCCCGAAATGCTTCTTTCTTTGTGTTAATGATATTTATATGTGAAGTTCATACTTGAATAGATGCTTATAAGTTTGTAACTAACTCATCTTTTCATATAACATAAAGGTCATTTTTTATGTAAAATCTTGTCCATATACTGTTGTAGTTTGTGGAATTGTGGTTTTTACAGGACCAAGGAGCGGAAGAGACGTGAAGAAGGGTTTGCACCCTTGAGTAACTACCCAAACGTAGGACCTCGGGTATGCCCCTCTCACCCTAGAAGTAGTTATTTATAGCATAAACGGTTGGTTGTGTGTGTGTTTCTTAACTTAGATAATCTTCCGTCTGCTAAGGTTTTACCCAAGAACCTTAGGGGAGAATTTCCCGCAACAATGTGCTTTGTCTTTGAATTGTAAGAAGGGTTATTTTTCAATAAAATTGCACTTAGGTTGTCAAATTATATCCTTATATCTCCCTATACTAACCCCATACTTGAATAGAATCTCTGCAACCAAACTTCTTCCTTAGTTGCATGAATGTTTTCCATGTATTCTACCTCTATAGTTGATATTGCCACTATAGATTGTTTCTTACTCATCCAACTGACTACACCTCCAAATAGGTTAAACACATACCCAATTGTATATCTTCTCTGATCCAGATTCCCAACCCAGTTTGCATCAACAAAGCCATGGATATCCAAAACTTTGTCCAATCCTGGTCTTCCTTGGTAGCACAAATCATAATCACTAGTGCCACACAAATACCTAAAAACTCGCTTCCCTGCTGTCCAATGCTCCTTCCCTGGTTTTCACATAAACTTGCTCAATACTCCCACTGCATCTGCAATGTCTAGTCTAGTACGGACCATCTCATACATCAGGCTACTGACTGAACTTTCATATGGAACACGAGACATATCCTCTTCCTCTTCTTGTGTCTTGTGACACTGTTCAGTAGATAAATTTACACCTACAAGAATAGGGACTTTCATTGGTTTACTATCATGGATATTAAACCTCTGCAATATTCTCTCAACATACTTCTTCTAGTTTAACCAAAGCTTCCTCTTTGCCTGATTGCTTTTAATTTTAATGCCCAAAATATAGTTTGCAGCACCAAGATCTTTCATGTCAAATTTGGAGGACAATTGGTTCTTCAAATCTTAGATACTTTCTTTGTCATTTCCAACTAGAAACATATCTTCCACATACAAGATCAGATAAATAAGCCAGTTACCAATTAATTTAAAATACACACAGTGATTTTCTTTGCTTCTGGTGAAGCCAAGTCCCTGTATAAATGTACAAAATTTCTGATACTACATCCTTGGTGACTATTTTAACCCATACAAAGACTTCTTTAACTTGCATACTAGTTCTTTCTTACTCTTCACCGCAAAGCCTTCAGGTTGATTCATGTAGATCTCCTCTGCCATATCCCCATGAAGAAATGTTGTCTTCACATCCATATGTTCTACCTCAAACTCAAAAGCATTAGCAATAGATAAAAGTAATCTAATAGAAGTTACCTTGGGAACAGGAGAAAAAATATCACCAAAATAAATTCCTAGCACCTGGGAATAACCTTTTGCTAGAAACTGAGCTTTATATTTCTCCACCTTTCCTTCTACCTTTGTCTTCTTCTTGAACACCCATTTCTTGCCAATGGGTTTCCTTCCAGCTGGCAACTCCACCAGATCAAAAGCCTCATTTTTGTGCAAATATGGCATTTCATCAACCGTGGCCTCTTTCTAGAGTTTTCCATCCTCTGATTCTACTACTTCCTTCACAGTTCTGGGATCATCATCAGTAATAAATAAAGAAAAATTTGAACAGAAAGTAGATGGAATATACCTTTCTGGCTACCTTCTTTCTCGAACTGGTCTTCTCACACCCGGAGTTTGTGGCTCTTCATCTTCTAATTCCTCCTCTGTTGTAGAGTCTAATTCTTCCTCCTTTAGCTCAAACTATATCTTCTCAGGTTCTTTTTGTTGGACTTCATGTTTAATAACATCTTTCACCTCTCTAAACACCACATCTCGGCTATACACAACCTTCCTTGTTACTGGGTTTCATATCTTATAACACTTTAAATGATCCTTATACCCAATAAAGATGCACTTTTTAGATTTACTATCCAACTTGGTTCATTTCTCCTTTGGAACATGTACATATGCATCACATCCAAATACCCTTAGATGTGAAAGAGAGGGTTTCTTACCTATCCATACCTCTTGTGGAGTCTTATCCTCCAACACTGATGAAGGTGATCTGTTGACCAAGTAACATGTTGTCTCCACCACTTATGCCCAAAATTCTTATCCTAACCTAGCACCACTGAGCATGCTTCTTGCCCTTTCCATCAACGTCTTGTTCACTCTTTCTACAACTCCATTTTGCTGAGGTGTATATGGAGTAGTCTTCTATCGTTCTATACCACACTTCTTACAGAATTTTTCAAATTCCTTACTTCAAAACTCTCCACCCTTATCTGTCCTCAACACCTTTATCTTCTTCTCTGTCTAGTTTTTCACCAGAGCCTTAGATTCCTTAAACTTGTCAAAGACTTCAGATTTCTTCTTAAGAAAATATATCCATTTCTTCCTTGAGAAGTCGTCTATAAATGATACATAGTACACAGAATTACCCAATGATGATAGACCTTCATAGGTCCAAACACATCACTGTGCACAAGCTCTAATATATGTTTCACCCTCTTACCACCAGAGGGGAAACCCACTCGATTCTGCTTCCCATATACACAATTTTCACAGAAATAAAAATCTAGAGAGATGTTACTCATACCCTCTACCATACCTTTACCATGAAGCATTCAAAAAGGCCCTTCTCTCTAGTATGACCAAGCCTTTGATGCCACAACATGGTCTTCTCTCTAGAGACCACTAGGTTTTCTACTCCAATGTGAGGAACCATGGAACTATTGCACCCATCAACAATAGTGTGAGCTTGCAGATTGTACAGAGTTCCAATTCGAACTACCCGCATCAATACCAGTGCTCCCCCAACCATGTTTCAGGTATCCTTCTCTAACACTATTTTTACACCTGCATCATCTAGCTTGCTTATAGAAATCAGATTTCTGGCCAATGCAGGAATATGTAGAACACCTGGAAGTGTTCTAAACCTTCAAACTTGCAACTTGAACTTTAATTTTCCGTGACCAATGATTCTAGCCTTCCTATTATCCCCTAAGAGAAAATCACCACCATTGTATTTCTCGTACTTCCAGAACCACTCTCTATGGGAGTGAAGTGAAAGGAAGCATCTAAGTCAATCAACCATGCCTCATGATCTACATGTGTACTTGAAGAAGCCAAGTACACATCCCTACCTTCATCTGAGGTGGTTTTCGCCCGTGTAAAAGGAGCATCATCAGATCCCTTTCCTTTGTTAGGAGCTTTAGATTTATAGTCCCTTTTGTAGTGCCCTTCCTTTCCTCATTTCTAGCACACCACCTTTACAGGTTTCCTGGAGATTTAGATCTCCCTCTAGATTTAGATCCCCAACTCGATGAATTATTTTTGTTTCTGTTCTAGGACCGTCCTCGTACAGATAAGGCATCACCATTTTGTCTCCCCATATTTTTCCGTCTCATCTCCTCCATCAACAAGGAAGATACTATTTCATAAAACTGCAAGGCAGTTGCATTGCTACCTATTGCAATAACCAGACTATCGCAAGAATCTAGTAGAGAACATAAAAAACTAATGCACTTATCTTCATCTGAAATTTTGATATCAACCAATGATAACTGACTTACCAAAATATTAAACGCACTTAGATTCTCTATCACTCAGTCTCCATATTTCATCCTCAAGTTATACAACTTTTTCTGTAGGAACAATTTTTTGACCAGAGACTTAGATTGGTATGAAGTCCCCAACTTGTTCCACAAAGCCTTCATTGTAGCTTCCTCTGATACATTCAATAATACTGAAACTAAGACACACAATCGTATTGTGCTCTTTTCCTTCCAATCCAAATTCTTCCATTCTTCTTCAGACATTCTCGTTGGTTTGGTACCCGAATCTACCGCGATCCACTGATCTTTATCCACCAACATATCGTGCATCTTGAGTTTTCACAACTCAAAACTCCAACCATTAAATTTATTAATCTCTATCTTTCCACTTCTCGCCATCTTCTTTCATGACCATAATTTATCTCACAGATCTCCCACTGAATCGGGTCTACTATAGGCCCGAGCGAAATCCCTCATCAACAAAGGCGTCCCCTTGAAGCCAAAACAATTTTAATACCAAATGCAGGTTTTAACCCCATACAGAAATTAGCTGCATACAAATTCTAAAACAAAGAAAATAGACAATGCGAGAACATAACACATAACACACATATGCACATATAGTTTTTCCCTAGATCCCAAAATGGGGACTACCAACTTGATTTTTCATTATGTTCCTTTCAATATTACAATAAATATTTATACATGTTAAAGCATCAAATACCATGGACCCAAAACCATCGCGTCCAAAACCATGGACCCAAAACCATCATGTCCATAACCATGTGCGAAAATCATGCACAGAACCATAGGTAGGTCTGCCCAACCTAACATAGGGTCCAATACCAAATTTTTCTAGGGTAGTGCCCTGGACACCATAGAGTGGGGTTACCTACACCCCTCAAACCCCCTATGACTCCCCCTGCTACGTAATCGTTGCAACGAAGGGGGGCGGGGCTTCGCCCCCCTTCTAACCCCCTGGTTAACTACATGGGCTAGTCATGGAAAGAATATAACACAACCCAACAACCATGTTGTAGTTGTCGAAGATCGGAGGTGCTTCATTGTTTATGTGATGCATGCCATTCTTCTTCCTCCTCTTATTGTCTGTTAATGGTTACTTGGCTTTTGTTGGTATCTATGGCTGAATATATGATGTTGTTGCTGTTGTGGAGCTCCTGGATCAACTTGGTGAAGACTTGTTGATTGTGATTGGCATTCTGTGGGATAGCCTACTACAGGATTTCCTACATGATTTTTTGTAGTTGCTTCTCCCTCATAATTCTTTAATCATATTGCTGGTTGGGGCTGTGAGGATAGTGTAATGAATGGAAAGAAGGAGTAGGAGTGTGTGTAGAGAAAAGGACACTTAGGTCATGATCTTACTTCTCTCTATTTTCCTTTTTTCTTTCTTCTATGATTGGCAGAAACTGTTGAAACTGATATTTTTTGTTTTGAATGGTGAATGCAGGGATGATGATGGTGGACAAGGTGAGGTGTTAGATCATACATAGGGTGAATTTTAGGGTGCCCTCAAATTTATTCTTTTAGGTTTTCTGGGCCACTGTAATTCCTATAGGATCTTCCTCTAGGTTTTTAGGGGATCCTTTAGCAATATAGGGGATCCTATAGAAAACACAGTCTTCGCATAAATCGAAACAATGGAGTGGAAAAAATGATAGAAGTGATGGAGGGATGTATTGTAAGGAGTGGAGGAGATGAATATGTGTGAGGCAGGGTTACCTTTGGATCCTCTTTTTTCTCCTTGACTGTCTTTCTTGCTCACCTGCAAATAACACCTATATAAATTTCTCTTCCTTTTTTTTTTTTGAAAAAACAACTAGGCTACCTCAGAGAGGTTTTCACCCTAGCTGTTTGCCCTGGGCGCCTCAAGGAAGGTTTTTACCCAGGGATCTTCTTATTTTTTTTCTCTCTTTTTTTCATCATTGGGTCGCCTCATGAGGTTTTCAACCTGAAGATGGGACTTAGGTGCCTCATGGAGGTTTTCACCTGAGTCCTTATTATTTTTTCTCTTTTTTCCTTTTTAAGTGACTTGACGAGGGAGGATTTGGAACTTTCTCCACCATCATCATTATTTTATCGATATTGTAAATGAACTCTTGTTTTGATAAAGGCCTCTTGTACATCTTCAATCAGTGCCCATTATCAAGTGATGGAATGGCTTCTTCATCTATAGTTTCGATTTTCACCGAACCATTATCATGGCATCTTTCAACAACATAATGTCTGAGCCATCTTGTTCTTAGCTTGCCGTTGAAGTATTTATAACTATAATCATATAACAATGCCCAATCACCCTCTTGAAATTGCCTCTCCTTAATATGTTTATCATGGTAGATATTCCTTTGAAGTTGGACTATCTCCATATGTAGGAGGGCCTACATTCTAAATTCATCCAAGCCATTCAATTGGAACAATCTCCCTTTCTGTGCATGATTGAGATCCAAATCTAGTTGGGTTGCCATCCTTAATGTGTTATACTCAAACTAAATGGATGACAAGGCATTTTTCCCATAGACCAGCTCATAGGGTGTAAATCTAGTGGTGGTCTTCCATGTGGTATTATAGGCCCAGGTGGCCTCAACTAGTCTTTCTGCGCAATCATTCCTACTGCTACTCACTACCTTCATTAAGATGCCCTCGAGTGCGTTGTTGGTCACCTCCACTTGCCCATTAGCTTGTGGGTGATAAGGAGTGGAAGTCCTCTACTTGATTTTGTGATGGTGATCAGTTCTTCATTTATGTTGGAAGTAAACTGGTTGTCTTCATCTGTGAATAGCTCTCTAGGGTACCCAAATTTGTAGAATACATTCTCCCTTAGGAACTCAACAACCTTCTCTTTTGTTGTTGCCTTAATTGCCTTGGTTTCATCCCACTTAGTCAAATAATCATTGCACATAATAATGTACTATTTTTTCTTTGAAGAAGGGTTGATAGGCCCAATGAAGTCCATGCCTCAGTTGTCAAATGGCTCGAAAGTCACTTGAGGTTGTAGGGAAATTTCATCTCTTGGAGTAGGCTTTCCCATCCTCTGGCACCAGTCAAACTAACTAGTGTAGTTTTTCACATCGTCATGAAGAGTGGGCCAATAATAGTCTACTTGTAACACTTTGAATGTTGTCCTCTTTGCTGCAAAGTGAACTCCATAAGTCCCATCATGATAGGCCAGAAGGATGTCAAAGAATTCCTCTTCCCTCACAAACCTTCTCAAGATTTGATCTAGGCCAATTTTGAGAAGATTGCCCCCAATCCAGGTTAAGGGGGTGCTTTTCGTGACTATGTTGCTCTTTTCTTTGGAGGGCAAGTTTGGTGGGAACTGTGTTGATACCAAATAGATTGATATATTAGCAAATCATGGGGAGAGAACTGAGGTAGCAAATACATGTTCGTCTGGTAACTGGTCATCGACCATTCCTTCTTCACCTACAAGCACATTTACCCTATATAAAAAGTCTGCAACAACATTTTCCTTACCAGGCTTATCAATAATGGTTAGATCAAACTATTGTAATAAAAGCAACCATCATATAATTCAAGCATTCCTACCTACTTTGTTCATTAAATATTTGGTTGTACTATGGTGAGTATGCTCAAATGTTTGATAGCCTATAATGTAATGCTTAAATTTGTTTAATGAATGTACAATAACCAGGAGTTCCTTTTCGGTCATTGTATAATTTAGCTCAACCTTTGACAAGTTATTACTAATAAAATAGATGGCATAAGGCAGTGTGTCCTCGACCTGACCTAGGGCTGCTCCTATGGCTTTGTGTGAGGCATCAACATGGATATGAAAGGGAAGGTCCTAGTTTGGGCCTTAGATAATTGGTGCAGTGGTTAACTTACCCTTTAGAATGTTTAAGGCCTCTTGACAACTTTTTGACCATATAAACTTAGAATCTTTGGCCAACAACCCAAATAAAGGAGAGGCCAATTTTCTAAAGTCCTTTATGAACCTTTGATAGTATCCAGATATCCCTAATAAACTTCTAACATCTCTCTGCTTTTGAGGAGGTGGGACCCTTTGGATGACAACTATTTTGTTCAGGTCCACCTACAGTCCTTACTAAGATATTGAATGACCTAACACAGTCCCTTCAATCGTTAAGAACTCACATTTTTTAGGACTAAGAGACATTTTCATTTCAATGAATTTCTGTAGTACTTTCCCTAGGTTAGTCAAGGCTTCTTGAAAATGACAGCCATAAGGTGTAAAATCATCCATATAAATTTCCACCGCGTCATGGACTAATTCGGTGAAAATACTCAAGACTGCTCTCTAGAAAGTGGCATGAGCATTGCATAGGCCAAAAGGAATGACCCTATAGGAAAAATTACCCCAAGGACAGTTGAACGTGTTATTATCCTGATTTTCTGGGTAGATTTGGATTTGGTTGTACCCACTGAATCCATCTAGGAAAGAAAAAACCATTTTCCATGCCAGGCCATCTAGCACTTGGTCAATGAAGGGTAGAGGAAAATTATCCTTCTTTTTGGCTTTGTTCAACTCCCTATAATTGCCACAAATCCTCCACTTACCATTTTTCTTTGGAGCTAACACTAAAGGGGAGACACACTGATTGTCGAAGATAGGGTAAATGAATCCTACATCTAGTAGGTTTTGTAGTTCTTCTTTGACTATATCTTTAAGGGCTAGATTCATCCTCCTCTATGGTTTCTAGACTATCTTGCAACCTTCTTTGACGTACATGTGGTTAGTACACACAGAGGGGTGTACTCCCTTCATTTCCTTGTAATTCCAAGCAAAGGCTTCTAGGTTTTCTTTTAACATGTTGCATAGTTTCTCCTCTTCGAGAGCAAAAATAGATGGATTAATTTTCAAGATTTTCTCTGGGCCAAATTCTATGTTTTTGACATGGAGTGGGTTGGAATCGGCCAAGCATAAGTCAATTGGGTGATTTTCTGGGTTTCCCTTACTTCTTCTTCTAATGGTAATGAATCAGGAGTTGGACTTTGGAGCAAATGGTCAATCAAGTGATCCTTATCTTGTTGTCCTCCTCCCATCGTTGCTTCCAAAGCATAAAGTTGGGTGTAATAAACCTCATCTTCTTCGCCCTACTCCAACCATAAAGGTAAGTCATTCTCTAGAGAAGGTTGTGCAGGAGGGTATAGGAGTAACTTCTTAGACATATGACCGTTCATGATGGTGATATTCCCTACCCTGCAGCTAATGTAAGCATTGGTTGTGGCCAACCATGGCCTCCCAAGGATGATAGGATAACTAGTAAGCTTAGCCTAAGGTTGGAGAACTAGAAAATTTGCAGGGTACTCCCAGGAGTCAATGGAGGCTATCACATCCTCCACAATCCCCTTAGGGGTTACAGTGGAACGGTATGCAAGTTACATAACTGTTGTGGTCTTCCTCAATGACCCTTGGAGCTTGAGCTTGAGCATGCTGTCCTTGGTCATCACATTAATCGTAGCTCCAAGATCGATCAGAGTGTGTGGGACACTGGTGCCATTGATTTGGACATCTACTACAGGGCTTCTAGGGTCCAAATATTTTGGACATATTACTATCCCAACATTAAGTCGGACAACTTGCCAATGACATTAATGGTAGGGGTATCCTATTTTTGCCTGCCTGGATGCCTAAAGCATTTCTCCTTAATCAACTTATTGTAAATGGGAATATCTTTTATTGCCTGGAGAAGGGGGATATTTCCACACTGAATTTTCAGTTCTCCCAGAAGCTTAGTTTCTTCTAGGGCAGGCTGGAGTGGTTGGGCTAATCTCTCAAGAAAGGGTTGATTTACTTTAAGGTTGATTTCCTCTCTTTCTTCCTAAACCTCCTTAAGTAGAGGGGGAGGTTCATTATCCGGGAGAACTCTCCCAGATCTAATGTTAATCACTTGGATTTCCATAGCATAAGCTAGATATGATGTCTTTCCACTGTATACTTGCTAAGCCTACCTATTTTTTCAGGTTTGGATTTGGTTGGGTAGGTATATGGGGTTGCTTGGGTGGAGCAGAGCGTAGGTGTTGCGGTTGGGAAAGTGGTGGAGGAAATAGAGCTGGATCATTATTGTATTAGGGCCTCCACCCCTGTAGTAGTGTATTACACTAAGGTTATGGCAGAGCATAAGGTTGAAATGACTGGCTGGTTGGCTGGGAATGATACTGAGATGCATAGGACCAAGGAGGGGGTGTAGACCAGGAAGGATGAGCAGAGGGTCCCCAAGAAATTATACCTGTGGTTTGGTTGGGCTTTTAATATGCATGAGATGACCCTTCCATGCCCTTCTGGTATGGTCTAGGCCCAGGAGGTCTCCTTTGGTTAATGTAGCAAAGTTACTCAGTGACCCCTCCAGCTCCTCAATATACAAATTTGAGTTTGGGTAAATAAGGGCACTTATCTGTGGAGTGGGTTTCTTCATAGACCGAGCAAATTTCAATACAGTTCAATGGACATTTATTCCTAGGATGCCTCCTGGTGCATCTAGGATAAAAGATGGCCAAGGCTCTCTCTGCTTCCTCTTGCTTCCTTTTAATGTTCATGGTTTCCATTTACAAGGCAAGGGTTTGCATATCACTTTTGAAATATTCCAGCATATTTCCAATTTCACCCATGATGGATAAGTTGGAAGATAATGTACTGGCCATAGGTTGACTACCCCTACCCTTTTTCCTGGCTACCCTAGAATCATTTCTAAAGAGAGTCATGATATGCTCATAGTGTAATTGGTAGATACCTCCTCCTGCTAAAAAATGTAAGGTATCCAAATGATCTTCTCTTTCTCCGCTGAGCAAGACCAACTTTAATGATTCAGGGTCAAGTGTGCACTTGGCCCTTTTGTAACTGAGCTAGAATATTTCTTCGTAGTCTTCTATGGATTCATCCTAGCCTATGGTCACCCTAAAAATTTCTTCTTTAGTATCCTTTGACATACAGTAGTCTCAATATTTTTTGTTAAAGGCTTGCTACATCTGAGCCCAAGTTGTGATGCTCTCTCTAGGTAAGCCCATGAACCAGCACAATGTTCCATCCACGAGGGCAGGTGGTAATAGTTTTAACTTTTTCTCATCATTTGTATAGTCATAGGTTCAACATATAACAGAAAACTAAAATAGGAAAGTGTCGGGGTCCTTTGTGGTCAGACCATGGAAATGAGGTAGGATAGAGGGGCCTATATTTTTCATCTTAGTGTCCTTGTTGGTTTCCTTTATGGGGAAGGCGCCCTCAACTCTTTCTCTATTCCCTATGTCATTTTGGTTTTCAGCCATTGGTTCAGTAGGAATGATTTCCTCTTATTCTTCCTCCCCTATAGGTTCTTCAAATATGTCAAGTTTCTCACCTAAAGGTTCCTCTAGTTCATAGCCACTGAAGAAGAGAGAAGGTTGACTATTGGATGCAGTGGGGGTATTTGGCAAAAAATTTGCTAGGTTGTCCCTATTCCTACGAGGCATGAAAAGAAATGTTTTTGGGTTGGTTTTGTTATTTTTTTTAAATTAGAAAGTACTTCTAGAAATGAAATTGTTGATTGAATGAAAATCACTGATAGGATGAAAAATCTACTTTCTGAATTGAAATCATACTTGCATAATGGAAAGGAAAGTAGACAATGGAAAATGAAAGAGATGAAGCAACTAGATTACTTTTGCAGAAATAAACTAACAGTAGAATATTGAAGACAAGAAATAGAAGAAAATAAAGCAGTAATCACATTCTACTTAGACACCTCCCTAGAAACGGGGCCAAAACGTGATCAATGCTAGTATTGCGGCAAGGATGCTGCAACTCCTGGGCTACCAAATTTACTTATCAACCCAAGGTTCATACAAACTTGGAGGTGATAGTATTGTACGGATAAGTAAAAGTGAAGGTCTTGCCTGTTGTCACTGCTCATCCAGTGAAAGACTCTAAGGGTTCAAGCTAGACTTCTATAGAGTCAAAAGAAGCTTGAGTCTTTGATGGAAGAAGACAAAATCTACTCTAAGAGAGCTAATCTACTGCAGTAACGAAGAAAACAACATGTAATGCTAAATCACAACATATCTTAATTAACCAATTGAACAACTATGATAAGTAGAATTTCAAAATCAACACTAAACAAATGCTATTGTCTAAGCTGCAAAAGTGAAGAGCATAAAACCATACTAGTATGTAAGAAAAAAGAAAAACTAAATATGTTTTAACTTTTTTGGGTTTTTTAGGCAAAATCAAGTATGCAAATTAATTGTTCTTGTAGATGTGGCAGGTGAATGGAAGGTGATGGAGGATGGATAGAAGGTTTATGGAGTGGTTGGATGGTGTGGAAGGGTCCTAGGAGGCTTTGGGTGGCTTCCTATAGGTTTCCCATCAATTCGGCATCAAAAGAGGCTATTTTAGGAAAACCTACGGGATGTGCTAGAAACCTATAGGATGATCCTATAGGAATTAAAGGAAACCAACAGGATACAACTGAGAGATAATTGTGAGGTGTTGGAGGTGTTGGGAAGCTTGATGAAAGTGTATGATGAGTGAAATCGGGTGTTAGAAGGTCTAGGAGCACTAAGTAGTCAATATCCAAGATAAGAGATGGCTACATTCACTCAATGTAACTAGGGGAATTTCAATGAAAAATGATAAAAAAGCTAGTTAGGGTGATGGTCGAACAAGAGATCACTAAGGTGGATGAAGTGGAAGGTGGCTACTGGTGATGAAGTTTGAGTCTCCTCCTGAAGTACCTGCTTTTCTTAAAACATGTGTGTCTTCCAAGAATTATGCAAGAAGATACATTTTCATAAACCAGAAAAGCATGAATCAATTGCCTATATTATGCATGAAGAAAGTTGTTGAAGGGAATGAAATCATGAGTGAGATTTTATTGCAGAAATTAGATGGAAAAATATGACAATGAAATCTTCCTTGCAACATTAATCAAATACTAAATCAGAGACAACAAACTTCAAAGCTCATGCAAGAGCCACAAATCTCTATTTTTGGCGCTGCTAAAGGGTCCCTTCCTTGAGTCATGGTCCCAAAGGGAGGAAGTGAGGCCAAGACACCTACTGAAAACCTTATGGTGATCATTTTTCTCCTTGCTAACATGCTACTTGAAAGAAGGCACAAATGGAGGCAAACTATCACACGACCAATCTAATCTACACTGCTGTAATGGAAATGCGTCTACTAAGGAATTGACCAATTAAAATATGAATCTATACTAGCATACATGTATAATAAATAGGAGCCTTGGCTTCTAGGGTTAGGCCCTAACCCAAGAACTTCAACCCTTTGGGTTAACTTAGTACTGCCTCAAATCAACACTGATTCTTATTACCAAAACAATGGATTACATCAAAAACTGTCACAAGTCTTGCAGCTCGAACATAGAGTAGAGTTTTAAAATAAAAAATCTGAGTCCTACTGAGGTCCTAGGCCTCTCTATTTATACATTTTAAGTCTCCAATGACTTCCTTAAAATTAGTAAGGCTCAGTGCCCAAACTCAAGATAAACTGGTGCTTTGTCTTTCACTTGCTCAGCTGCCTTCTTGTCCTCATGATTTGGCTGTTTGCACTCTGAGATGATGGAGGAATATTAGAATGTAGGGGTAGTAAATGAGGAGGATTTACCTCCTATAATTTCTCTCCCTTGTCCCATTCGAGTTTTGACCATGGTCTTTACCAAAATTCCTTGATTTTACCCTGCATTAAATGCACAGTAGATCACAAAGCAAAATATCCAACTATAACTCAACTCATAAACAAAATATAATCAAAAGTATACAATAAGTAATGAGAATAGATGGTTTTACTAAGCTAGGAGGTGAATTAAGGCCCATACAATTACCCAATGCTCAAGCTCATCAACATGTTTGGTTGAAAATATTTTCCACTCATGGATTTATCATATACATTTTTTACCAATGGAAACAAAGTACAAATATTCAAACTCCTCATAATGAAGCTCCCCCTGAGCTCATGCGCTTTCAACCTTTTCATTGATCATGTTGACCTGATCTTCATTTCAGGCCTTTTGATTGACCTTGCTTCTATGATAACTCATATTCATCACATTTTTATGTAACTCATGATGCTATCATATGCATCCCCTAAGACCAGTCGAGCCTCTAATTTCTATTGTGTGATATTTAGTGAATATACAATAAGTAACAATGGATTTCACTAGGACTTTCTTTTATTTATTCAGATTCTAAAGAGGAGGAAATTGTTTTCACCCTCTTACTTTTTCCTACTCTTATTGTTAGTATATACACATTATCTAAGGTTCAAATTCCTTTTTCTATCAACTTCTTTAAGACTTGTTTTCGAATTTTGAAACCTTTGGAATTGAACATGACTTATTTTCCTTCATCAACCATTTAACTCACATTTAGGATATTATACCCTCATCCTTCACCTAACAACACATCAGTTGCATTTGTTTTCTCAACACCAAGTTTGGCCTTATATTTTACTAACATCTCAACTTGGGAATTATCTCCATGAATAACATGGCCACCTTTGATTTCCTTCAAGGAGAGGAATCTGCTTTTATCTTCTTACATATGATGGGAGCATCATTGTCTATGTACCATTTTTCATTTTCTTCAAGTGTGCATAGAGCATGGGCACACTTCACTTATTGTTTCTTATTCTTCCAAACTTCAATAGGCTTATTTTTTATATGCATGTTCTCCTCTGGTTTTGATATGATGAATACAATCTTCCTGTTGCATGGATCGCCTTGACGAGATCAACAGTCTACAATATCTATCCATGTGACCATTAATTTTAGATGTATAACATCTAACATGATTAATATATGAGCCAATAATATCATACCCTATATTGTTCAAATTACATCTCTACTTTGCATTGACATACTTATACTCCATACATGAGATTTGCAATCAACTACCTTATGTCCATGAGGGCTTTACTCAATGAACATTTGACATATCACATGCATTTTTGGTATACTAAAATATTCTTCTAATTTCACTACATATTGAAAAATACCTCTAAAAATAACATTATTTGACCCACAACCAATACAAACCTAATACACCTTCCCCATTTGTAAAATGCCACTTTCACTAGATATTGTACAAATCCATTTTTTTGTTAACACTTTTTAGACCCCTTTATATTTTTCATTAACTTTGAGTTCCATTTTTTATACCTCGCAATATAAAAACCATTTAACTGCTATTATATTCTCAATATATTATGTTATTTTTTCCTCAATATGTATCTAGGGAATGCATGTGGTTAGTATTGATTCCCCAATTAGCCCCCATGCTTATGTCCAAAGATGTTACATGTAAAATAGTAACCATAGAATGAATTTGTATACCAGAGGGATGATGATATCATTTTATTCTTGGCCTACTATATACTTTTCTAATAATATTTAAATAATATGCTTCTATATTTGGCTCGAAAATGTCCATTGTTATGGTGAATGTAACATTCAACTTTATCCATTAAAGGACCAGAGGCATTAATATTCCCTCATTTGAATTCTTCCATTTTTTTGTTTGAGTGAATGGTATTCTTGACATAGGTGCTCTTCTTGGTT
The DNA here is from genome assembly GCA_000404065.3 of Pinus taeda. NCBI lineage: Eukaryota > Viridiplantae > Streptophyta > Pinopsida > Pinales > Pinaceae > Pinus > Pinus taeda. The sequence continues at coordinate 11,672 of APFE031262929.1, read as the reverse complement.
CATTTCTCAAGTATTTATTCTACTACTTTCTTCCTCTCTTGCTACTCACTCTACTGCGATTTTCTACTACGAGATTTTTTGGTATTGCATTATTGTTCCCACTTTCGTGTGAACTAGATTCTTCATTATCAACTCCAATACTATATTTGATAAAGGGATATATTTAGCTATTAATCATGTTGTCCAAGATCTTGGTACTATTCTCCAACTATAACTTCTTGTTTATGTTTTCAAGTTCCTTCCTTGTTGACAAAAATGCAACCTCTAGTTTTCCATATTGACCCTCTTTTTCTTTTAGCTAGCTACCCATCACTTCTTGAATTCTTTTCGTTTATTCTATCTTGAACTTCTATCTCAAGATTTATTCTTTGCGCTCATTCTCCTCATAAAAAAATTGTAGTAATATTTTCTAATCTTGTTCTCAACTACTAGACTTTCAATTTGGATAATTAGATTTTCTATGACAACAATTCTTCATTCAAGTTCATATTTAAGAGCCAATATTCTATCTCATTCATCATCATCTTGTCTATTCGACTCCGAATGGCTACCCGTTGAACCATTTAATCCATAACTAAGAAATATGTCACCATGATCTTGGTAGATGGGTAGGTTACCTCTATATCTAACTTATTGCATCACATATGCTTCTCCTATTCGTTAATTTTTTATTTCTCCTTTTGACAATCTATTATATTCACACTAAGAGGCTGGATCTCATCTAGACTGAGAAAAATTATTTTAAGACCCCTTCTTCTTCAAGTTATTCTTATTTTTGTTCTTTTCCTTCTCTTTGTTTATGCTACTGATGTCTCCTACATACAAGACCTCAAACATATCCCATATATATTTTGTATATTGTAGATCCATTAATTTCTCAAGGTTTCCATTATGAACATTGCTGAAGAATACACATTCAACTTGGGAATTTTTCTATTGCACTTGCTTTGAAGGGGAATATTTACCATAACCTTTAGATACCATACACGAAACATACTATCTACATGCTAACATTTGAGACTCGATATTTTCTCTCCATACCTAATAGTTTGCAGTTGTAATTTTAGTCACACTTTGATGATCCATAAAAACAAAATACTAGATCTACCTTACAGTCGTCAAGCTCCACTTATAGGTACCTTCTCTGATACCAACTGTTGGGATCTTGATAATAGTAAGAAGGGGAGGCTAAATCCATACTATACAATATGGATCGTTTATTTAATCTTTTTATTTTTTTCAATTAAATAGATCATTCAATTATTACTATCACACTATACAACATATCTAGACATGAAACATGAGCAAAAAACATACACGCATAAGTAAACCATGAGAGAAAAAAATAAACCATGATAAAACATAAACCAAACCTCTTAGCGTATCGAATGAAAGTGATATCATGTTACTGTATAACGATAGGTAGAAAACACAAAGAAGAGGTGGGATACGACCTAATAATAAATGAAAAACCAACAAATCTCCTACTTCAATGGGTGAAAGTCAAGGAGGAAAGATTCCTTGTAATCCTCAGCAGTGTATGGAAAAATAATGTATGGGTATTTGTATCTGAAACATGACCCTCTAGTAGGGAATATATGACTTGTGAAAATAAAGAGATATATATCATAGAAAGAAAGAAAAAGGTTCATATAACTAGATTCTCATAATGCTTAATGAAATCTCAATGGAAAACTAGGTAAACATTTTCAATATTACTAATCCTAATCATTACTCTAATAAAAAATGATGTTATGAATATTTGGGAGTCCTAAAAGGAATTTATCCTCATTCTCAAATAATTTTTACTAAGGATATAAATATGATCCACAACTCTGTCAAAAAGATAGGGGTTTCCTTCTTTAGAAATCCCTTCTATGAATCTCTAAATGATCTAATCACTAATTAAGACATGGTATATATCAAGACAAAAAGAGGTGCTTATACCTACAATAATAGGATATCAGCCTGTAGGTGAAAAAATACATTATCCCTTTTTCAAACTCAACCGTTGCTTCAAACTCTGTTAGCCCTCCTCCATCCATCCATCATCAATATTAGGCAATAATCCCATCCTACGTTTTATAGAACCCAAAGAATATTTTGGTCTTTTTCCTTCAAATTAAATCCATTATTTTTTCAACATCAAGTGGCCATGGATATTATCAAATATTCATGAGCATCATGCATGTCATCTTATCCCTTATTTATGTGTGAGAAGGAAACTAAAGTAGCTAAAGTAGGTCTAAATGCATGGGCCCACTTAATCCTCCCTTCTACGCTAAAGCTTAGAAAGGATAGTGGGAAAACATTCTTTTATATTCAAGTTACAATGGAAATAGTTCAATCCACTCTTAAAATCTTTAAAAACGGAAGAAGGAATAGCACAAGAATTGTTTAAAACCCAAGAGAATATGAGGCCAATTTGAGACTCAAGTTGTTATGCAATCAGAGCACACAATAAAAGAACAGAGAGATGAATGACTTGAAAATTAGCCTCTTTGAGCAAGAACCCTCCTTTCATCACATAAATGAGAAATTATTGGATGATACAAATGATAAGACTTCCTTGTCATAAATAGGACACTAAGGGGTCACAATATAACTAGAGCTTACATAACAATAATAATGTAAGGGCACAATAATAACAATAAGGGGCTTCTATTGGGCACAAAAATAACAATATGGGGGATAAATGGCACAACAAAAATAATTAGGATACACTAACAATAACAATAAGGGGGCTCTGCTAATATTATAAGGACATAACATGCACCTTTCCTTGAAAAAAAGTGTTGTCCACAATGCTTGTGTATTATTGGATGCATTTGTATAAAATTTGCATCCTCCAATGTGGAATCATTAGTGAGTAAGTTCTTCCACTTGATATTCTCTTAAATTTATCGATTTCATACTTTTCAAGTTATTATTTCAGTGATTTCTTCAGGCTCCCGTATGCTTTTTTCCTCCTCGTCAAGTTCTGGCAATACCGTTTAAACTAGGAGCTTGTCACCAATAACCTTCTTTAAATATTAAACATGGAAACTAAGTGTACTCAAGAAGATGTAGACAACTCCAATTTGTATGCCATAGTACCAATATTTTGAAACACCTTGTAAGGAACATAGTACATGGTTCATCTTTTATTATCCTTCTTAGCTTGATTGAGGTATATTTGTTTGTATGTTTGTAGTCGTAAAAATACCCAATCACCTATGTCAAAACATCTTTCACTACGATGTTGATCTACCTATTGTTTCTTTTGATTCTACACCATAGGAATTATCCTTTAAGAGTTGGAGAACTTGTTGTTGATTTTCAATGTAGTCTTCCACTACTTGAACCTTAGAATTTTACTTTAAATAGGATGTGATGGAGGGTGGATGATATCCATAGAGTTCCGTTAATGGGGTCATTTTTGCTGCAGTATGGAAGGAAGTGTTATACCACCATTCAGCAAGAGGTATCCACATGACCCATAGTGTTTGTTTATTAGATATAAAGAAACAAAGATATCCTTCCAAACATTTCTACACTATATCAATTTACCCATCATATTAAGGATGATAAGATGAGTTTTGAGCTAAGTGAGTGTAGAGGAAAGAAAAAAAATCCATCACAAAATTTCCAATGAAAATGAGATCCCTGCCACTTACAATAACCTTTGGGTTTCAATGTAGCTTTTGAATTGTTTCCATGAATGCAATAGTAACTATATTGTATTTAAAAGGATGAAATAATGCACAAGAGTTTTCATACTTGGTAAGTCTATCAACTACCACCCTGATGACACTTTTTCCTTCTGTCTTAGGTAAACTTGTGATAAAATCCATCGAGACCTTCTCCCAATGTTGACTTGGAATGGCTAAAGGTTGTAACAACCCTAAGGTATAAATTCTCTAAACTTTATTTTTTTTGGCAAAGCAAACATGCTGCCAAAAACTTTGGAATATCATATTTAAACCATCCAAAAAAATTGACCAACACATATTTATTTTGGTGATAGAGAGATTGCAACCAAATATTTTATGGACATTAGAGCCCTAGCTTTAAGGTTACTCACTACCATTTCTGAAGCTCTAGGGTTGGATTTTAATTACGTGAATACAAGATTCAGAAAACATGGACAAAAAATGGTTATCAATTACTATCCTCCATACCCAAACCCAGATCTTACCCTTGGTTTATCACGCCATTTAGACGGAAGTGGCATCATTTTTCTAATGAAAAGCAATGCTTATGGCTTGAAACTACTGAAAAATGGAAAATGGGTTGTTGTAGCACCCATAGCTAACACACTCATCATCCTTTTGGGAGATCTACTGAAGGTAATTACGAAAATCGGATCTCATATAATTTTACTTCGTTTGAAATCATGGCCATGGAATTATTAATGGCAACGATTTTTCAGGTAGCGTCACTAGTTGATGAACAACATCTGGCTTTGTACAAAGGATTTAAGGTTGAAGAATTCGTGAGATTTTCCTATGGCAAGGAATTTCAAAATTGAATACACCAAGGATAATGGTGAATGAATTTTACTTCTTACTTTCACTTAGAGAAGCCATCACTAACATTATCACTAGTTGCTTGAATGGCAGTTAGTTTCCATAATGTGATATGTGATTTACAGTAATGTGATTTGTCAAATATCCATGTATAGAAGAGGGCATATTTATATATCTCATATGTGGTAGGTGTTATTATGCTATTTAAAAGTTTGGCCTTTGCTATTTTTAAACAAATAAATTTAGATATGAAACAGTTTGGCATTACGATTCAACTTTTGTTTATATTTTTAGGCGACTGAGACTTTTATGTTTTTTTTATTCTTCTTTGTTGTGGTTGTTGGGTTATGCAATGTAATATTGTATAATAATGTGTTAATTTTATATCACATACTGTGATTTTATATATTAAATAATATAAAAACTTATAGTTTAATGAGTTTGATTTTCTGATAATACTTAGTTTAAATTATATTTTAAGATTTTAAATACTTTGATAATTTAATATTTAAAATAGAGTTAGATTAATTTTCAATTATTAAATATCATCATACATGATATATAAAACTAGGAATACACTTTAAACAATAAGTTTTAATACTTATATATGGAATTATTTTCTCATGCTAATAATAATCTGTATGTAACAACCGCCGTGGTGAAAGTTCCATGTAAAAATATATAATAACTATGGTTGATGGGACACATATTCCAAGTTGAATGGTGGCAAAAATATCCTAGTGGATGCTCATTTGGCTGTTTATGGCTAAGGAAATTGGCAAAGCAAAACATTGAGGCTTTGAAAATGAATGGGATATTAATTGGCATTTTATTTAAGAAAATAATGGAAATTAGGAGAAAACGAAGGTGAAATTTCACAGGTTGCATGTAAGGTGGAAATTGAAGGAAAATAATGGAAAATGAAGAAATTAGAGGCCTCATTCATAAAAGGCTTTTAAGGATCAAATGGTAACCTTTTGTTAGTTTAGCTTTGAAGCTCTCTCATCGTTTTCTCTCTCTCACACTCTTGGACACTTAGAGTTTTCTTGGAGCACTTTTGCATTGGAGCAAGAAAGGAAAAGAAGGCAAGGCGAGCAAAAATCAAGAGGCGAAAGGCAAGATCACGTAGCTACAACAGGCTTCATTGCAGGTATCAACCTCCATATGTATTTTCCTTGCTAGTTTTGGCATGCATGGGAATGCATGTGTTTCTTTTATATCATGGCATGGGTTTTTCTAGGTGTGACATTATTTTAAGCCTAGCCTTCCCATTTCCTAATACATTTGATGAGATGGGTTCTCTCATTTGGTTTATGTGGGATGGCCAAATTGGATTCAAATTTTAGTGGGGTGGATCTCCAAATTGACAAACACATGGTCTAATTGGTCCCTCAAATGGATTATGGATCACAAAGCCACTGGCATAGTAACCCCTGACCCAGGCTGTGTGTTGCATAAATCCAATTTGTGTGCCTCAGTGGGCCTATGAATCCTTGTCGGTGAATGAGGAAATTTATGGTAAATAAAAGAGATGCATTTTCTCTCCATTGGGCGTAGTGGTCATAGGATTGGATGCACAGTAAAGCCTAGAGATCATGTCTTGGTATAGGGCCTAGTGATCCCTCAATTGGATTGTGGATGCATGGTAAAGCCTGAGAGACTAGGAGGCAATAAAATTCCTTACAGTGTAGGAAAAGAACTCCGATGGAATCCATGTTTATTGGTGGGTTTGATGTGTTCTATGAGTCCCACATTCATGCTTGGAATATGGCACAGTGGTGATTGGTCGAAGAAATACTTAGCTCATCCAATCTATGGTTGAGTGGAACATGGTAGTTCCATATCTGGTTGTTTTATTGCATTCATCAATGAGAAATTCATCCCCTTGATTTTCATGTGTGAATGTACTGATATATATATGGATTTTGATGGCTGATATGTTTATGGTACTTTTGTTCCTATTATGGTGGTTATATGTATATTCTATCATAACATCTATGTATGGCTCTCAACATGTTTTTACTTGTATATGAATGGATAATGTGTTTATGACCTAATATATAATAATACAACAAATGATATGAGTGAAAAATGATTCATAGAGATTCTCAGGTAAGTATGAGATCCATACAATTAATTATGTTGTTTAGACTTGTAATTTATATGTTGATGATATGTTCAACATAATGCTTCTCATGGCTAGTAGGGGTCTCATTATGGTCCTTTTCAGCTTATTTCTTTTGCATCATTGTTTCGTTGTAATTTTACTGATTCTAATCAGTCCATTCTCGGGAGTGACCTAGGCTTTGTGCCTCAAAAAGTGGCCTAAATCTTGGGGTCCCAGACATGGAACTAGCCAATTTGGTCTTTAGTCATTAGTCAGCAAGCCTATGAGAGTGACTTTGGGTCTCTGGTCACTCCCTTTTCCATAACATGAGAGCGATGGTGGCCTAAGAGATTTAGAATAGCAATGGGATTGAAGGATAGGTTGTCTAAGTGGCTGACATGTGTCTTGAGGATTATGAAGCTGATTTTGGATGATTGTGTGTGGTTTTTCCATCTATTACACTTCCTTAAGGTCACATAGATGGTTGAATCTAATCATAGTAGCCTCTCGTCTCACGTTTACCCTGATTGGCATGGTTACTTGGGTGGACATAGGAGGAGGGTGTTACAGGGTGGTATCAAAGCATGGTTCAACTCTCAAATGGGATGGGTGGTGTGTGTTGGTCATGCATGAATTTTAATTGCATGTGTGTGTCATATGTTTGCATTCCATGTGCATGTTGCATTTCATAATGTTGATCATGGTTGTAGTAAGATTGTCATGAGGAACTTGATGTTGATTTTGTGGAATGCATCGTCATGAGTATGTGACTGGTTACATATTGTTGTATTTCACTTACAAGTTGATTATATGTCACTTGATTACATCCTTGTATGATTGGTTACATTATTGTATGTTTGGCTACATGTATCAGTCTTGTAGGTTGGTTACAAGAATTGATCGCTTATGCTTGACTACATGCATTCATGTGTATGTGTAGTTGATTATGTATTACTTATGCATGTTTATGGTTGCATGTGGTAGTGTACAATGGATTAATGGTTTTTATCATGCATGCGGTCATGGTTTTTGAAGTTGATATGGTCATGCATCAATGAGTGGACCCTATCTAGAATGATGTGTATATGGTTTGGTACTCATGTATTATATGTCTAGATGGAGTTATTATGCATGTATGGTATTGGTTATAGTTATGCATGCATAGTAGGTCAAACATTACTTGTCAAATCTTGGTATGCAATTTAGGTCATGAGGGTGATATTGGTATGTTATGATACTAATGCGTTGGTTGAGAGAAAGTGGGATATGCAGATTATCATAATGGGGTTTCAGCATTGGACTTTGGGATAAGAGAAGACTGTCATACATGTATTGTACGTTTGGGATGCATGTATGTAAGTAAGGATTGTTATATACATTACATTTATGTACATGTATTTTTGATGTTAGGGTTACATTCATGATAGATGTTAGTTGATTAGTGTAGCTATATGCACATGTGTCCGATAGTCAAGAGTGATAGTAGCATGTAGTTGTATGCATTTCTATTGTTGTTTTATATTAGATAACCTGATGATTATGTTATATGTTGTTGATGAGTATGTTATAGGTTAACTTCTTGTTGTTATATGATAGTTATCTTGATGATTAGGTTATATGTTGTTGATGAGCATGATATATAGCTTATGGTTGTTAAATGATAGTAACTCTATTATTAAAATTATTTAATTAAGATAATGACATCATACGTATCATGCTAAATTGGATTGGCCTATGTAGATGGTTATGGTTACAACATTTAGGTATGAGTTAACTTATTGTGTTGCATTGTGTGGTACTAATCTAAACTGAACACACATATGTAATTGCTTTACATAAATGGAAAATGCTTATGAGATTATGATATAAACATGTTATCTAGTGGTTGTTTTGGATCTCATGACCTTGTTTATGATTGAGTTGATACCTCATGAAATTATATTATTCTAATTAGATTGATTGTGCAAACAAGATAACCTTTGTTGAGACACATTAAGGTATGAGTTTTCTTATGTCATCTAGTTGATTTATTTAACATGGTATGTTTGGAAGTTGGTCGAATGTTTGATGAATTTCATAATATGAGTATGGGTTGAAATGATATTGTTTTGGGATGATTATGCTATTGCATATGTGTTGAGATAATTGATATGTAGTTGAGTATAGTAGGTGGAATTTCTATCATTACGTCTAATGACTACGAGTTGGCTATGGTTCTTGTAAAGGTTGATTCCAAATTTATAGATATGATTGTCTTGAGAGTTGTAACATGTGGTTAACATGTGTGAGAAGTTACAGGGTACTATGCTAGGTACTAGCATGACAAGGTGAAACTTGATGTGTTTATATAACTAACAGTTGCATGATGTCGCAATGCATAGTAAGACTAAGTTGCAGCAAGGTAAAGGAAAAAGTAAGGAATTGGGTAAGAATTCCTTTGGCTATGTTTGGAAACCCTAATTCCAAACGAATGAGTGATTTTCATCCAAGAAGTATTATTAACCTTAATATTGTATGACATTATGTGGATATTCGCTAGATTCATGAACATGTACTTGATAGGTATATTAGCCAGCCAGTAGTTACAGGTGGATTTATCAAGGGAATTGGAGCCCTTTAGAGATAGCATGGACATATTTCATTACAAGGCAATGTGCTTGGAACAACAAGGTAAGGTAACTAGTATATTTCTATATATATTTATGCACTGATGGTTGTGTGTTTATGGTAGTATCATGTAGGGGATTGCATGGCAAAGAGACTGCCATGAAATTATGAAGAAGGCTCAAGTTGAGCATTACCTTTGAAGCACTAGGAGCCATGGGATTTAGTCATGGTGTTTGTTATCAATATTTTATTTTGATATTTCATGATTTATTGTGCTTGATTTGTGTCTTTGTTTATGTCTAGTGTATGGTCATACCACCTTGTGTGTGGAATTGTGTTGTTACTGGTTTGCATGGTTTTGTTCTTGTTTGTTTCTTGTTCTTGCATTTTATGTTTTGAGTCTTGGATTGAGAAAGAGGAAACTTAATGGAGCTTAGGGAAAGTTGTGTGGTAACCAATAGGTAATGTAAGACACAGATGAAACTCGGTGCATGAGCAAGTGCAACAGAACGTAAGAAGATGGCAGTGGATTAGACTCGTTGGGTCCACTGTAGTAAATGGACGGTGGAAGTAAAGTCATGAGAACGGTAATAAAAAATGTAAAGTCAATGGATATGAGGCATCAGATGCCTTGGATATGTTGGGATCGACTATTCTTAATGTTGCGCATGTGTTGCATGAATAAAAGAAATTGTCTTAACCTTTGACCTTGATATTTGGTAATTATGTTATGATCATGATTATGTTGATGTTTATATTGTAGGAATTTACAGGGTAAGTTCCTCAGACAGAACACCAAAAGGACACCGCTCACAAACAGATCACAGATCAATACACCAGTATTTTGACATGGTTAAAACCCTCAGAGAGGGAAACAGTCCACGGCCTGCGCCAACGTGGCTACTACACGCAATTTATTAATAAAAGAATGAAAATTTACATAAGCTTCTCTCATGCACGGTTAACCTACAAATGACCCTCCATGCGCTTTAAATAGAATTCATGGACCAATCGGGTGTCAAGCCACGGATCAAGTGTCGGTAATACCGAGGAGAGAATGAACCGTCGGATCACTACATATCGTGACCGTCGGATTGTTAGTTACAAAATGTACAACGGTAAAGAAACACACTTTACCTAACTCTATACCTAACTCTATACTAGACCAAGTTGAACTTAACTATTTCCTATGTGTCGGAATATCCTAACATCCCCCCTTAAGAACAACTTGGGATAGGATTGAAGGATTTACCAATATGACACAATAGGAGAAGGAAGGAGGCACTAGAGCCTATCCCCCCTTAGTGACAACTTCCTGAACTCCAAGCATATATCGAAGTTTAGTGAACTTCGCCTCTGTGAGAGCCTTGGTGAAGATGTCTGCAACCTGATCATCTGTTGAACAATATTGCACTTCAAGAACATGGTCATGAATGAGCTTTCTGATGAAGTGCATGTGAAGTTCAATGTGTTTGCTGCGCTGATGCTGAACTGGATCTTTGCAAAGCTGAATGGCACTTTGATTATCACACCAAAGTGTAGTCGGATGCTGCTGCTCAAAGCCAATTCTGATAGGATCTTACGAAGCCACAAGGCTTCCTTACTAGCTTCCACGGCACCACGATACTCTGCTTCTGCTGACGAAAGAGAAATGGCAGCCTGTTTCTTACAGGCCCATGTAATAGGTCCTGAACCAAGAGTGAAGACATAACCGGCAGTAGACTTCCGATCATCAGGGTCACCAGCCCAATCAGAATCAGTGAAACCAACTAATAGAGGAGTTGCTTTGGCACTGTAATGAATCCCAAACTGTATTGTACCTCGAACATAACGAAGTATTCTTTTAGCTGCTTTCCAATGACTTTCACGGGGGTTTTGCAAAAAAAGAGCAACAAGGCCAACAACAAAGGAAAGGTCAGGACGAGTATGGGTTAAATACAAGAGTTTTCCTACAAGTTGACGGTATAAGGTAGCATCAACTTCAGAAGAAGTACAAGAGACTGAAAGTTTGACTCCAGACTGAAAGGGAGAAGGAGCTGGCTTACAATCTTCCATGTGAAAATGACGAAGAATATCACAAGCATACCTGGACTGGGAAAGGGAAATACCCTCCTTGGATTGCAAGACTTGAAGACCGAGAAAATAGTGTAAGTGTCCTAAGTCTGTCATTTCAAATTCCTTTTTAAGGCTGGACTTCACATGGTTTATAAGGTTGGGATCACTACCAGTAAGAATAAGATCATCAACATAAAGAACAAGGATGATAAGAGAGTTGCCCACTTTCTTGGTGTAGACAGTATTGTCAGAATAACACCTAGAAAAGCCAGATTCTAAAAGAAAGCTATCCAGTTTGGCATACCAAGCCCGAGGAGCTTGCTTGAGACCATAAAGAGATTTCTTAAGTCGACATACAAGGCTGGAGTCTGTTTGGATGAAGCCAATTGGTTGTT
>APFE031262926.1:25455-40446 GCA_000404065.3 Pinus taeda | reverse complement strand
CGGTGCTGAGAAATGTGTGATAATATTTTTCTTCTTCAAGATTTTTGCGATTTTGTCGGTAACTCCATGGATATAGGGTAGAAAGACCTTACCACATTGAGGTTGGTCTTGGGCCTTAGGTTCATGAGACTGCAACTTCCTCTCAGCTTTCTCTATGGCTCTTTTAATCTCCTGCTCCTTGTAGCCTATACTTTTAAAAGTTGCGATTAAATGATTCTTTTCTTCATTAAGATGCTCAGAGTCAGAAATTCGAAGGGCTCTGATAGCAAGAGTGTTTAGGACCCCAAACTTTTGGGCTGGGTGGTGGTGGGAATTTGCATGGAGGTAACTTTCAGTGTGGGTTGCCTTCCTAAATACCTTATGCCCTAGAGAATTATTTAATAGCCATTTGTATAAATAAATGGCTATTAAATAATTAATTAAATTAAATTAAATGAAGCTGACCTCTGCTTATTAATAATTAATTAAGTCAAATTAAGCCGACCTCTACTTATAAAAATTGGTTTCACATCCTTATTTATTACCTCTAAGCAGCTCTTCTTCTAGCATCATTCAAGAGTCCTGATGATGGATTCCAGTTGGGATTTGAAACGTTGGCGTAAAAATATGCATACTGTGGATTCTCCGGTTACTGATCCAAAAGACACAAACCACAGATCTCTTAAATCCAATATTCATCAATATTCATCCATCCAATGGATCCTTTCTCATGGTGCATGGTACTTCCTCGAGTGGTCAATGAATTGTTGTAGATGTTCAATCATAGCATCATCATCTTTATATATTATGTGAATGTTTTGTCTCTTTGTAGATTTTTTAATAAACTATTTTTGTATTTGTAACGTAAGGAATACGCAAATATGAGAGGAGAGATATCGAGTTAATAAAATAAACCTCATCTTAGCTTCATTGAACATAGTCCTTACAAAAAACTGTTAATATATACAAAAAACTGTTAATATATAAATGGGACATTAACGTGGGGATATTTTAGGTTTATTTTGAACATAGTTATGAAAAAAAAAATGGTAATATATAAATGGGACATTAAGCTAAGGGTTTCGAGAGTTTATGGTTAAAATTAATTATTTGTTTTTAAGATTTATATAAAATTAGAATGTTAGGTTTATTAGATGGTTTTTAATTTTTAAGGGGAAAAACATTCCAGTTTTTTTTTTGAATTTTTGTCTTTTGTTTTTTTTTTTTTTTTTTTTTATAAGGAAGATGTGGTTGCGAGCCAAATATAATATTTAAAAATATATTTATAAAAAAAAGTTTAAAATATGTTGAATCACAAAATTGAAAGAAATGGTGGTGATGAAAGAAATTGTTGTTGGGATTTTACTGATTATGCGGACAAATTTATTTGGAATATTTATGTATTTAAATAGGCTATATTTCACATGAATATTATGGGAAAAATTGTAGGTTCTCATAAACTTGGAGCTCGAAATTTATTAATAACATGACCAAATCAAGTTTACACGAAACACCCAACAAAATACAAATTCGCTCCCAAAAATACATGCACAAAACAAATATTTTGGTTAATCTTCCACAAAAGATCCACAATGAAATATTAAAATATTAAACAATTATATGAGAAGGAACAAATTATGTTAATAAAAAATTGATGAACATTTCAAATAAACATTTGAAAACATAATTCATATATAATATCTATCTATTTATTTTGGTATAGTAAACACTATTATAAAAACTTCATAATATTATAATACTTATAATTATAATACTATCATAATTTATAATAGTTATAATTATAATACTAAAATTCATATTGCTGTACAAATTCCAATTTCTTTTTTTTCCTAAATTTCTCCCCAAAAAGAGAATCTTTTCAATATTTTTGTTAGAGAAATCTCAAATATGTGAATATTTTGTTTGAGATAATCTCATGCCACACTAAAATGGAACTTCAAGTCCCTTTAATAAGTGACCACAAAAAGTACTATATCATGATTTAATATTAAAAACATACATAACATCAATTTCACCGAATTTAGTGTATTAGATGGGACTTTAGTGCATCAAATGGAAATATGTTACATTAAAAAATTACAACATCGATTTAATTTGTGATGAATCTTTAAATTGTATTTTAAATGTTGCATTAAAAAGTAGCATCATACTATAAATTAAATATAATAATTATTATATTTTAAAATTTATTTAATGATATTTAAAAATTTTAGATTTAAATTTAGTTAATATATACATAAATTATTTTTTTTCTATATAATATATCGATGTAAATTTTTATATATTTATAAATAAATATTATAAATTAACATAGTTAATTTAATCTTGGCATCTTATAACTAAATTTTTTTTAAGTGCAAATTTTTATTAGTTACTTTGAATTTTTTATTTAATTTTGTTATTTTCAAAAAAAATTTACACTTTTAATTTAAAAAAAACAGGGCATTTTTTTTACTTACGTTTCTATATTATTTAAAATATACTTAATTTCCATCATTTCGTTAATTCCATTTTTCAATGATGCCTATGAAGCTCCAATTCATTTTACCATGAACTAATAATTTTCTATATTATTATTTTAAAATGAAGTCGTCTTACGAAGAGGAATTGCGACAGTAAAAAGTGGCCGGAATCTGGTCAAAAAAATTCAAAAAATCTTGTAGAGGCAATGTTTGAATCGTATTTGTGATGGTGGAAATGGATTCAACACCATCAAAAACATCTAAGACACCTAAAATTTTAAAGTCTAACAACTATAACTTGGATTTACAAAAATCCTTGCCGGATTTTCTCTAAATATGACCGAAATTTCCATAACTTTCCAAGCAACTCCTCGGCTTGGTTAGACTACTCTTTTTGGAATTATGATAATTTAAAAAATGTAGGGGAGCAATATATTTCTCCCATTAATTTTAACAATAAATCTTAGTGAATGTTAATCATCATCATAAATTTTAAATCTTTATATGATTTCACATTTACTTTTATAAATTTTTTTATTTAATTTAATATTTAACATATTTTATTTTAATATTATGTGAAAACCAATGTTTATTATTAATGTAATGAATATTATACAAGTCAAGTCTTACTAGCACCATTGGTTGAGGATGAGCCTTGTTAGCAAGGCAACCTAGAATCAAACTTCACACACCTTGTGCTAGGGGATGAGACATGCTAAAAAATCAAGTCAACATAGGGTTGGTGTGGCCCAGACTAAGTCTCTCAAGCTAGAGGTCAAATACCATATTTTATTTATTTTTTAAATTTTTAGATTTTTAATACTATACAAGTAACAAAATGCTTTGATTTTTAAATTAAAGTGATATACACTAAGCACCACACTTGAATTATTTATATTTGTTTCTAAAATATTGGTATTTGATCCGAACCCCCAGCGGAAGGCCAATAAATCAAGGAAATGAAAGGATCATTACATTTTTTCATACGCTCTCCCCTCATAGATAAGGATATGTTCTACAGAATTTTGTTAATTTTCTTATTTGATCCTATCTAGTTCTGGATAATAATATTTGGATACTTAACTTAGTCCCAGGTCTTTTATAAGGATAAAAAAGAATTGCTTGCCCTATCCACTCCCTTCCCTGCCGCACGCGTCATGAATCTTTCCGACCGAAGTATATATTATAGGAAGAGTAATTCATTGCTATTATTCAGTCAGCCTCTCCTGCAGTTGAACAAGTAAATTATGGAGAAATACTAATGTAATGACGAGATGTAGGGATCTTTTTTCAGGATTAAACAAAAAGATCGCAAATAGAAGCGCTAGGGCCCACGACTAGTCCATAAATAATTAAAGCTTCTATAAAAGTTAAACTTAGCAGTAAAGTACCTCGTATTTTACCTTCTACTTACATTTAATATATTCTAATGGTGTAGAAAAACTATCCTAACAAACAAGTGAGACACAAAGGGATTTATGAATTGAAATGATAGAAAATTTAATATATTCTAGTGGCATAGAAAAGGTAATATAAAAAACTATGCAAACACACAAAGTGGACTTACGAAACTTACGGTGTTTAAAGAAACGTTTTGATTTTTAAATGAAATGTACAAGGATATAATGTATGGAAATAGTTGAATTCAATTTGGGGTTTAATTCCATTGGGGAGGGATTGATATTTGAATTAAAAATTATAATGGTTGAATTTAATTTAGGACTCCAATTTAATTTTTAATTGAAATTTTACCTTAAGTTCTAAATGTTGGAACTATTTTATATTTTAAAAAAATTATTTTTAATTTAGATTTTATAATTAAAAATAAAAATAAATTTTATTAATAAAAAAAAATAAAAAATAGATTTATAAGGTTTATTAATGTACAGAGAGATTATATATATATTTGAGTGTAAAATTTGAAAAAATATTTTATTTCAAAAGATTTGAGAGAGATTATTGAGGTGAGATTTGTGTCATAAAAATTTAACTCAGATCTATGATTGAAATTCATGATTAGTCAAAGAGGAGGAGTCACCTATTTGAGCACTAGTCCATCTAAGGTGTAAAGGCGATGTAACACCCCCAACCACCTGCTAGTGCATATCTATACTTTTGTTACTTTCTGTAATACCCACAATCATTTGGATGGAGCACTTTGTCCACCTATTAGGACATGTTCTTAACCTTGTAACCTTTGTAACTTGGCCATTAATTTTGACAATTTTTCATTTAATTATCTTATAGTGACATCTCTTATGCATGGATAGTGCATTCTATACTGCAACACATTCACCTATAGGGATATAATTACATAACAATTTCATTTAATCTACAATATACATATACCACAAGAAAAAAGCATAATTAATTTACAACATAATTCAAATAAATATTAACAGTAGCACTTATCTAATAAAAGCTACCAATTGACTGTAGACCTTAGACATTTCTCCTAATCATAGACCACATTACTCATTTTCTCTAAATAGCGGGTCACGCCTGAGATGGAGCTTCGAATTCATGGGAGACAATTTACCCAAAATAAGGTGCATGTCTAGTACCACAAATAAACAAGTCCAAGGTACCAAACCCCAACATCCTCAAATCTATAGGCCACATCCCCCATCATCCCCGCACCCAACTAGTGCACTTCCTTCTTTGCACCTGTAGTCCCTCTGGTTGTGCCACTACCTTCAAGTTGACTAACAATGGATGTCTCAAAGCACTATGGATTCAAGAATTTATGTTGCCTTTAGGGGTCTCCAATGCCCACCAATCCCTCACATTAGGAAGCATGTACCACCTAACATAGGGTCATCCCCTATTTTCCACCAAGGTGTCTAGTTCTCCTTTTCTCTTACCAAAATCTTTGAGATGTTCATCAATAATACCAACATCCTTACTTTTATGTGCATGTCATTCCTTAGATACATGGCACCACCTAAAGTCAATTGATGGGCTTTTGTTAAAAACATGTGCACTTTAATAATATTCAGTCATAGAAAGTCCCCTTTTAATACACATGGGGTCGTATCCACCCACAGTATTTTCATCTCACTTAGTCTGCAGTAGTAATGTATTTTTTTTAATATGCATGAAACTTCATATCTACAAAACCACACTATTCAACCTAAAAATAGATAAAACCTATGCACATGGGCACATTAGCCCCAAAACATATACACACATGTACATCGACATGTCAGCCCCCAAAAGTAATATTCAGTTCACTAGCCTAATTAATATGTACCGGATCACCAGTTTAGGTATTGTATGTAGATGTTATTTATAATCTAGGGGTTGAGTTGGGTTGTTACATTCCCCTCTCCCTTATTTATGCATATTCTCAATGCATTATATATACACATATTATTAACAAAATTATCGAAAAAAAATGAGGGTACTATTCCCTCATTGCATCTTCATGCTTCCATGTAGCATCTTTAGGACTGAAATGGGCCCATTAGACCCTTACCAAGGTGATGGCTCGATTCGAGAGCACTTTGACCTTCTTGTCCAAAATTTGTATTGATTGGATCTTCAAGTCTCTCTTAGGCTCCATATAAATCATATCCCATTTAATTACATGGATAACATCAAGAGCATACCTTTTAAGAAATGAAATATCAAACACATTATGAATATGCATGGATGTTGGCAATGCAATCCTATAAGAGACTGGCCTAATCCTTTCTAGGATTTCAAATGCCCCACAATATCTAGCTATCAACATTGCACAACTACCCAGTTTCAATGAAATTTTATTTTCCTTCACTCTCAAGAAGGCATGATCACCAACTTTAAATTCATTGTATAGCCTATTCTTATCTACATAGCTTTTCTATCTATCCTGGGTAGCCTTCAAATTTTGTTTGATTTTTAATACTTTCTCTTCTATTTCCCTAACCAGGTATGGTCCAACAATGGCCCTATCAATTGGGTTGTCCCAACTCACAAGTGTGTTTCATTTTCTTCCACATAAGGCTTCAAGTGGGATCATGTTTAAAGATGCTTAGTACCGATTATTATAAGCAAACTCCACCAAGTGAAAATATTCCTCCAATTTTGATTTTTCCATCACATACATCCTCAGCATATCTTCAATAACCTATTTGACTCTCTCTATTTGACAATTTGATTTTGGATGGTATGTTGTGCTAAAATTAAAATTAGTTTCAAATCCTTTAAATAAACTTATCCATGATTTGGATGTAAACTTGGGATCCCTATCTTAAATAAATGTGTTTGGCACACAATGTAGCCTATAAATTTCCTTCATATCTCAACAACACTTTTTACCTTATGTATTAACTTTATTGGAATTAAGTAGGAATCCTTAGTGAGCTTTTCCATCACTACCATGATGGATTCAAGTTTCCTCACAATTGTGGGTAGATTTGTAATAAAATCAGTAGAAACAATTTCCCATTTCTTTAGAAATGGAAAGAAATTTTCTACTGCTAATGGATTCGAGATGAAATCAAGAGACACAAAATTCTTCTACTCTTTTGTGGAAAGGAAAACACACAATAAAAACACATGCAATAACATGAAACCATCAAACACAAGGAACACAATGATTTTATAAGGGAATCCAATTGGGAAAAACCCCTTCGTTGCTTTGCATTAATTCAAATGAGAAATATTGGTCTATTACAATGATAGCTTCACACATGAAGCACCACTCGCACTGCAATATTGATTTCCTGCTCACTAACCTACTCTGACCAAAAATTAGCCAAAATAGGCCTTTTCTCCCTCTCTTATTTCCTTACGCAATCCTTGAGGAAATCAACCCCAAAAAAATAGGAGAATTCCCTATTTCCTTATGCAAATCTTCAAGGAATTGACCACCTACTCAATGAAAAACTCTATGTGCTCAACTAGTATATAATTGATGATTACAATGTTCCTTTTCTTCCACTCCAACTAGGTAATTCGAATTCCATGCATGACTGGGCTTATTTTTAGTAAATTGATCAGTAAACTTAGAGATCAATGAGTTAACAACTGCTATAACTACTCAACTAAACTCCTACTCACTCAACTAATGACTAGAGCTCAATTAATTGAGTTTAACTAATAATAACTCCACTAGATTGCTAGATCTTAGTAATCAACTCATGCACAACTCTACTTTTAGCCCACAAAATCAAATTTATTGATTTAACTAGGAGACAAAGCCATTTCACTCTAACTAAGTAAAATCCAAGTCATCTTATTGATGTAGAAAATCAAATTTCTCCATTTGACTAAGGCACAAGTCAAATGAAGCCTTTTCTTACTACATTTTAACACTCCCTCTTAGCAATAAAATGGTTATGCACAACCCCTATCCTTCCCCTTTGGAACTCGAATTTTCCTCTTAGCAATGCCTTTGTCAAAATATCTGCATCATGCTCCTTTGTGGGAATGTACTGCAACATCATGATTCTCCTTTGAACACAATCTCTCAAGTGATGGTACCTGATATCAGTGTGATTAGACCTATCATGAAATACTATATTTTTAGATAGTTTGATACAAATATGATTATCATATTAAATCACAGTAGGATCCATCTCTTGACTAAAAATACCAACAAGAATTTTCCTCATCTAAATGGCCTCGCATGCTGCTTGACTAGCAACCATATACTCGGTCTCTACTGGGTTGAGTGCTACAGATATTTGTTTCCTACTATACTATGAAATATTTGTTGACCCAACATTGAAGATAGATCCTGAAGTTCTCTTATATTCTAATGGATTCCCCACCCAATCTACACTAGTGAAGTCTTAGAGCTTCACACCATCAGTCCTCTTCTACCATAAACCAAATCAGTTATGCCTCTGAGATATCTAAGTACGTTTTTTGTTTCTTTTTACTGTGGAACCTAATCTGAAGATGTGTTCTTTTCCATAATGCTCTGTGAGTCCATCACCTCTCTAGTTTGTGCACAACCTACCTTTTTGCTCAAGGTTTCTCCCTTTGAAACTGTGCATCTCTAGCTCCGCAATCTACCAATATCAATGATCACAACTCCTTTCTGTGTCTCACTAAACATTGGCTCACCGATATGCCCACTAGCATCCTTCTAGATTCATTAAGAAGTATACACATAGGGTCTTTTGGATCTGCCCTAAACTAGGGCTCCATCAATCTACCTCCTAACAATACATGGCTACTTTCATGCAGATTGTACTTGAGGTCTTCAAGCTATTGCATACCGCATACAAAAGTCATTATTCACAACTATGTTTGTGAACATAACCTATCTTTCTAGATCTACCATATGTCTATGACATATCAACTGTTATTGTCACTTTTCTTAAGGTTTTCAAATATTCCCACATACAATCACTCCTTGACTAATCTAGGCTCCAAAGAACACTGCCCTATTTTTTATAATTTGTTCCTCAAATTTCCCAGATCTAGGGCTCTTTAGATATACCCTCTTTTCTCTAGTTTCTTATACAAACTGATCTTTGTGTGTTGGTCCTTATTATTCTCATTTCTCTATCCTTAATCTATAAACTATCATGATTCCTGCACTGAAGAAATACCTACACCACAAACTTTGCTATTCAAAATTTCTTTGAGAGATGATCAGGAACCTAGTTTCTATACAGTTTTCAATAGCTCTCATACCATGTAGAAATGGAAAGAAAAATTCTATTGCTAATGAATTCAAGCTGAAATCAAGAGACATAATTTTTTTCTACTATTCTGTGGAAAGGAAAGCACATAATGGAAACAAATGCAATAACATGCAACTATTAAAACACAAGGAACACAATGATTTTATAGGGGAACCCAATTGGGAAAACCCCCTTCGCTGCTTTACATTATTTCAGATGAGAAATATGGATCTATTACAATGATAAATTCACACATGAAGCACCACTTGTACGACAATATTGATCTCGTGCTCATTGACCTGCTCTAACCAACACTCAGCCAAAATAGGCCTCTACTTCCTTCCTGTTTCCTTGTGAAATCCTTGAGGAAAATTTCCCCTAAAAAATAGGAGAATTCCCTATTTCCTTGCGCAAATCCTAAAGGAATTAACCACTTGCTCAATGAAAAAAATTGTACACTTAACTAGTATACAATTGGTTATTACAATGTTACTTTTCCTCCACTCTAACTAGGAAATTCGAATTCCATACATGACTAGGTTTATTTTTAGTAAATTGAACAGTTAACTCAAAGATCAATGAGTTAACAACTATTATAACTACTCAACTAAACTCCTACTAACTCAACTAATGGCTAGAGCTCAATTAATTGAGTTTAACTAACAATAACGCCACTAGATTGCTAGATCTTCGCAATCGACTCATGCACAACTCTACTTCTAGCCCACAAGCTCGAATTTAGTGGTTTAACTACGAGACAAAGCCATGTCACTCCAGCTAACTGAAATCCAAGTCATCCTACTGATGTGGAAAATTGAATTTCTCCATTTGACAAAGATTTATTCTAATGCCATTTTCAATCCTTTAAGTTCTAGTGTGCTCATTCTTTATGGTGTTTTGGAATCAAGAGTAACTCTAGGTGCCAAGTCTATAAAGAACTCAATATCTCTTTTAGGTGGTAACACTAGAATTTCGATAAATACATCCCTGACTTCCTTAAGTACCTAGTGGTATTCAACACTTGGTTCTTAATCATTGGTTGTCTCCTCCATGTGGGCTACATAAATTCAACACCCTTTTTAACTTCTCCTTAATTGCATGACTAATATTTCCCTAATAGAGTTTGGCATTGGAATTCCCTACACTTGTCTTTGATACCGTTCTTCATCAATGAAAGTAAATGTTATATTGTAATAGTCTAGCAGTGCTTGATGTTTTTCCAACCAATATATACCAATTATGCAATCATACAATCCCAATGGTATTATGTTTAAATATTCAATTGTGTCCAACCCATTCATATTTTTTTGGCATTCTTTCATAATTACGCCGTAAGGCGTTCCCATGTGAAATCAACCTTCCTAGCTACTATGCTGTGCGATTATGAACCCTCGATTCTCTATGTTAGATGATAGAACTATCTTCCACCGTCAGATTGATAGCTCAAGACCGTTACTAACTCCCCTCAACTACACCGCGAAGATTGATACCTCCACGTGGATGAAGATTGATATGGTTACATGGATGTATACCATTGATAAAGCGAGCATAAGGATAATGATTGCACTAAGGGAAGCTAAAGCGTTACAGTAGCAGAGAAAATGACAACGTAATGCGAGGCGAATAGTTCTGCAGGATGTTGAACTGTAGATCTATGTAGAATTCCCTCGACATATAATGAAAACTGTCCTGTTTTTGGAAATTTCCTCGAACCCAAAGGTTAATGCCCGACATATTGCGTATTTCCGCCTGCATTTTGTTATCAACCCCATGGTCAATAAGTAGCTTTGTTTTGAGCGAAGTGAATAATTTTTTACTGCTTTTGTTTTGAAGTGTTCCATTCATAATAATAAACTACTTTCTCAAAAACTGTTTGGGATTTATTATCCTCTTTCAAGTTTTTTTTTTTTTTAATCTAGCATGTTTATTGTATAAATTTCATGTTAAACATATTTTTCTGGTCTTCTTTGTGGTAAGTGCTCATGGATTTAATTCATTATATTTGTTTTTAGATGGGAAATACGGGTTTTCTGGGGTAATTTTTCCATAGTGTGCTAAATTTATTGCCTGCCTGTTGATGAGTCAGCCAAAACATTGCTTAGAAGAGTGTGATTCTATAGGCTTGATTAGTCTGGTGAGTTGTATTTCTGATATGAGATGGTGAATGTTGATATTAGATTAGAAGCTGAAACGGTTTGCGCACTGATTCCAAGTGGAAAGTATGGCCAGCAATTGATAACACCTATTCAGCCCAAGAAGCCCACGAGACCGCCTTGCCATTGTTCATCTTTCTGCTTTTGTCTTCTTTATGAGGTTTCTTTCTGCATCGGCAACTCATGCTCACCTCAACAATGCTTTTGATAGGTGGGCTCTGATGGCATTCAGGGCTACCCTCAGCTTGGATCCAAACATGGCATTAAGAAGCTGGAATACCAATGTGTCCCTGTGCAGCTGGACTGGAGTCCAATGCTCTTTACGCCACTAGAGAGTCGTTTCGCTAAATCTCACAGGTATGAGCTTACATGGCCCCATCTCCCCTTTTCTTGCTAATCTCTCCTTTCTCTGAGTGCTCGACCTCTCTAACAATAGTCATTATGGCTCTATTCCGCATGATTTAGGGAGGCTGTTTGGCTGAAGAGTTCTGCGGTTGAGCAAAAACCAACTGGAAGGCCACTTGGTAAACAGACTGCAATATAATCCATTTTTCACATCAAACATTAGAACTACATGACCAAAATCATATGGTAAAAAAAATATTAGTGAAAGAGATATAAATATATTTGATGTTATACGAACCAGGCATATAAACAGCCTTTCTCCTCATGGCGCTTCTGAATATGTTCATAGTACGATATTTCCTGTGCACCTGGAGCGTCCATCTTCACCCAAAATTACAGTTAACGCAGAACCCACTGTATACCCAATATTTATTTGTAGGCCAAGAAATGAAATAACTGGTGTGTAATGGAGTTAGGGTTAACGATTGTGATATCTATATATATATAGAAATGGCAGTGGGCAGGAAAGGGAAGTTTCCTCTACTGAGATCCGTGTGGTTTCGGGAAATGGAGAAGTCTGCTGCTTCAACTTATCTTCTGCTTGCTCCCAGAGTCCATTCTGACGAATAAACTCCATTGAAAAAAAGTTAATCAAAGTTCCATTTTGATTCTTGGAACTTTATGTAGGGTTCGTGATGTCAGGTTTTTATATTTCCAGTGATTATTATAAACTAATTAAGGGTGTATATTTTTGACCTTCCAGACAAAATAGAGAATTCAATTTCTCTTTTAAGCTTCTCGAATAGATGACCAAGGCATGTCCGAGGACTTTTTTACCTTCTGGAGACCATAGACGATTTTATGGACGTTAACTATATTTAATTTTTAATTTTTGAAGTCTCAATAAAATCCCCAAGTTTAATTTGATAATCCATATCAGTGTAAAGCTACGTTGCACCCGTCTCACAAAAACAAAAACAAAAACATGCATACCTTGTGTTCCTGCATTTCAAGAATTACCGAGGATTTCATAGGCAATTTGGGATTTGTTTGCTGTCTTTAAGATGTTTCGACATTTTTTTGGAATGTTCTAGACATATTTTTTAAGCTCAATTTCAATAATAATAATTTGGGCACATATCTTCAATTTTGATAATTATGTACATCGATGAGTGATCTCTTTCTCATGTCAATTATTTTTGGTTTGCACTGATTTTAAACTGCTTTTGTATTATGGATTTTAATTTAAATAGGGTATTTTTAGTAACAAAATTACATTTAAGTAAAGTTTTTCGAAAGTCAAGAAAATATGAAATATAATATTTCTAAACACTGATTTTTATGGTTATTTTTTTGGGTTATTATTTTTTTTTATGGGTTTTGTATGATCAGTGTTAATTTGGGTTTCTAGTGCTTTAATTATTGTATTTTTAGTAACAAAATTACAATAATGTCAAGAGAACATGACATGAAATATGATATTTCCAAAATTGACTCTCATTTTTTTGGGTCATTTTAGTTTTTGTATATTATATATGAGTTTTCAAAAAAATAGTCAGATGACAGTGACTTGAATTGGTAAATTATTGAATAAATTCTTATTCATTCATCATCTTAATCTAAAATATGAATCTAATCTCTTTCTACAACTAAAGTATTTTGTAGTTGTTGACTTGAATTGGTAAATTATTGAATAAATTCTTATTCATTCATCATCTTAATCTAAAATATGAATCTAATCTCTTTCTACAACTAAAGTATTTTATAGTTGTTTTCAACACAGTTGCGATAGTTGTAATATAATTATCAGTAATTATCAACCCTCAATGGACCTTATTGGAATTTGAAAATAAATACACTTAAGTACCCTAAAGCTAAACTACTTTTTTCTTGTATCTAGCAACCAATAATGGAGTATCAAGCTTGAAGCAATTATAAATGTTAAATTTTAAACTTTTGATAGATATAAACAAACTGACTAGCTCCATTCCTACCTCCTTTGGAAACATGTCCTCATTGAAAAACTTGTCTCTGGGTTATAACCAGCTTCATGGCTCTATTCCTTCTGAATTGGGGAGGCTTTCTCAGCTTAATACCCTATATCTTTGTCACAACTATCTTTTAGGGAAAATTCCACCCTCCCTCTCTAA
Organism: Pinus taeda; assembly: GCA_000404065.3. NCBI lineage: Eukaryota > Viridiplantae > Streptophyta > Pinopsida > Pinales > Pinaceae > Pinus > Pinus taeda. The sequence continues at coordinate 26,713 of APFE031262926.1, read as the reverse complement.
TTGTACTCTTCTCTTAGACCTGCAACTGCATCATAACCAGTTAACCAGACACATTCCCTGGGAGTTTGGTGGCAGGCTATCTCAGTTGGAAAACTTATTCTTATGGGGAAATAAACTTGGAGGGGAAATCCCAAAAACCCTTGCTAATTGTACCCATCTCCGGGTCCTCGATTTAACGATCAATCAACTCACTGGGATGGTGCTTGTGTAGTTGGGTCAGCTATTCAGATTGGAACGCCTCTTTTTAGGACGAAATCAACTCATAAGTGGGAGCAGCATGACATTACCTATTCTTACTGCTCTAACTAATTTCTCCTTCCTTGAATAGATACACAGGTGAAAATCATCTTACTGGCACTATACCCTCTTCCATTCAATAGCTTTCCCGACTGTCTATGTTCGATTTGAGCCACAATGAAATAGGTGGAAAAATACCACCAGAGATTGGCAACTAGCTAATCTGACATATCTTAATTTAGAGTGTAATATCTTCAATGGATCTATTCCTTCAACACTGGGCAGGCTTCAAAAGTTGGTACGGTTGTATTTGGACAAAAACAAGTTATGAGGAAGTATCCCAATGGAAATTGGTGTGATACAAAGATTAGGACTCTTATCTCTGAGCCAAAACAACCTCTCTGGGCAAATTCCTCACTCTTTGGGTCAACTGAAACAGCTGAGAGACCTCTACCTTGATCAAAACAAATTATCTGGAAGCATATCCCCGAATATAGGAGATTGCCTGAGATTGGAGGTGTTGGACTTTTCTCACAACACGTTTAATGGAAATATACCACGAACAGTTGCAGGTCTTGCAAATTTGCAATTCTTCTTTAACTTGTCCAACAATTTATTAGAAGGCCCCCTGCCTCTGGAGATTAGCAAGATGACCATGGTTCAAGAAATAAATGTTGTTGTCAATCGATTAACTGGTTCTGTTCCAAAATAACTTGAAAGTTGCATAGAAGTACACTATCTCAATCTGTCGTGGAATTCATTTGATGGCCCAATTCCAGATTCACTTGGGAAACTGGGATCTTTGGAGGACTTGGATTTCTGCGAAAACAATTTGTCAAGCACAATACCTATGTCCCTAGAAAACCTTAAAATGCTTCACCATTTGCACTTTTCTTTCAATAAGTTGAAGGGGGAAGTTTCCAAAGGCGGGATTTTCAGAAGACTTAGGAGTGGAGCATTCATGGGAAATCTCGGTCTCTGCGGACAATGGGTACAGTTGCCACCATGTCCATCTCCCATT
>APFE031262926.1:12819-25435 GCA_000404065.3 Pinus taeda | reverse complement strand
TATTTTCATCATGAATATTGTTAGTTCATTGTTGTAAAGTGTTCGTGTGTTAAATTCAATACTATAATTTCGACAAGCAAAAAACATTCTTCAATTAGCATAATATGCATTATTCTCTCACCGTGTATTTTTCATTCAAGGAGCACAAGTAACAAATTAACATGTATTTTCCCTTCATTATTTCATCACAAAGCCAAGAAATCTATGCCTTATCTATAAAGTAACAAAAACATTTTGGAATAAGTTTCATATTTCAAGCTAATGTCTAACTTATAAAGGAACAAAAACTTTTTGAAATAAATTCAATGGGTACAGTTGCCACCATGTCCATCTCCCATTGCCAACGTTCACAATAATCATTGGCTTGTTAAAAGGGTGTAATAATCTTTGTTGGTATTTCTGCTATTGTAATATGCATTTTATTCCTTGGATTCTTAATCTGGCAATATTGCAAGGGACGGGTTCAAGGAGAGCTTTCCTCGAGATTACAGGGTACAGAAGCTATTCCTTGGAATTCATGCCTTCCAAGAATCTCACAAGAGGAAATTATTTCTGCAACTAACGGATTCAGTGGTGCACACTTGTTAGGAGTAGGTAGTTTTGGATCAGTCTATAAAGGAGTGTTGACCGATGGCATATTGGTTGCAATCAAGGTTCTCAATTTGCAAAATGAAGAGGCCCACAAAAGTTTTATCAGTGAATGTAATGCATTGAGAAAGATTAAACACCGGAATTTGATCAAAGTCATTAACTGTTGTTCAAATTTTGATATCAAAGCTTTGGTATTTCCTTATATGGAAAATGGAAGCTTGGAAAAGTGGTTATATCCGGGTGAAGAAGATGTATGCCAATTGAGCTTCAGTCAAAGATTAAAAATGGCAATAGACATAGCTCAAGGTTTGATATATCTACATCACCAATGTTTTGTGCAAGTGGTGCATTGTGATTTAAAACCTAGTAATGTGCTTTTAGGAGATGACATGACAGGATATATAGCAGACTTTGGTATTGCAAGATTAACTTTTGCAAATGATATAGGTTCAGTGACTTCTGCACATATACTTAAAGGATCTATTGGTTATATTTCTCCACGTATGAATTTTTGTCTGGTTAAATACATTTATGTCTTACTTTTTGTCATATTTATAAACTTTTTATTTGAGTTTTTTTATTAAAATGGTTTGAATCATTTTGCAGAATATGGATTGGGTGAAAACGTTTCAACAAAAGGAGATGTATATAGTTATGGAATAGTACTGTTAGAGATCTTAACCAGAAAGAAACCAACCAACAACATGTTCGTGGAAGGATTGAATCTTCCCAGATGGATATCCATTAATTTTCCAAATAAAGTGGAAGAAGTCATTGACAATAATTTATTGAGGAAAGCCGGTGATGACACAAATGAACTACCAAATCAAAGCTCATCTTATTACTTAACTTGTGAGTATTGGGCTTTCATGCACACAAGAGTCCCCTAAAAAACGATTCAACATGATTGACATCATGAGCGGTTTAGAAAGAATTAGAGAAATTTGGCAATCTTAGATATGTGTTTTCTTTAGTAATTTTGTGTAGGCAGAAATATTTTATTAGAGAAACTTGATAGTCTTAGATATGTTTTTTTTTAATAATTTTGCTAAAGAAAAAATATGTTATGCTAATTGAAGAATGTTTTTCGCTTGTCGAACTTATAGTAGTAAATTTAATACACGAACACTTTACAACAATGAACTAACAATATTCATGATGAAAATAGCAATATGGAAGATTTATCTACATAATGAAAAATGAAATATGGGAGATTCCAATCACGTTCCAAGGAATTTTTTAAAATGTAGATGTGACAAAAGGTTGTTGTGGAAGGTGTTGTTTGTATATGGGAAATTTCTTGATCATTATGTATAATCCTAATGTTGATAGATATGTCTACTAAGTGGTTCCAGTTTATGGGGCATTGATTTGAGCGTTCAATGTATTTTTTTTCTTTATCAAAGTATTCTTCTCTTTATCAAAGTATTCTTTTGTTGTATTTGTGTTCTTCAATTTATGCCTTACGGCGTTTCCTTTGCAACATTTGATGCAAATGCTAGTTTAAGTTATTCTTCCTTTAATTTATGTAACTAACTAAACTAACCAAGTTTTTCCATGATTGATTTTCATTATATTAAATCTTTCAACAAACTTAGGATCAAGATAACTATGGTTAGCTCTGAAATCAATTAAAATGGAAATGGGTTAGTTGTTTAGCTTACCTTCCACATCAATCATATGCACTTGATGCTCAACCTAACTATTTTCCATTGTTTCATTTTCTTGGGCATACTTCTACTCATGTCCTCTATTCTATCAACTCCTCGGATGTGATGTATAATCCTCATTTTCCCTTCTTTATGAGGCCAGTCCCTATAAATGTTCTCTCCTCCACAATCCTGACACCTAAAGGGTTGAAACGTTGGTCTCTTACTCAATGAATCAACCCCCTTTGGTTCACTATGGGTTGGTCGAGTTTTCTTATTTGCTTGAGAATTATTCTTGAAAAAGGAAGGTTGGAACCCCTTCTTCCTTTGCTCCACCTTGGTTCTTTTCTTGTCATCCCAAGTATTTTGGAAGGTTGGTTTATTTTTTTACTACTCATATATGTACTCTATCTTCCTCATAGCTTCATCTAAATTATTTGGTTCATGAAATTTAATTATGTCACCATAAAATGGGGAAAATCCACTAATAAATCTTTGTATCTTTAGTTTTTCATCCTTTATAAAATCAACATACCTCAAGTATTCAATACATTTTCGACCATACTCTTCCACTGTCATGTTCCCTAACTTGAGTTCAAAGAACTCCTACATTTTCCTTTCATAGTAGTGTTTAGATAAATATTTCCTTTGGAAGTAGTTTTTAAATTTCCTCCCTGAGATATTCTTTTCATCAAAATGTTTTACTTCTTTGAGTTGTTCCCACCACAAATTTTCTTTTCCATTCAAATTGAATATTGTATTTGAGCCTCTAAATTGGATGTGCAATTATGTAGATGTAGGTATTTTCTCATCTCCAATAACCAAACTTCAGCTTCCGATCCCTTCTTTTATCTCACCATTAAATGTAAGAATACAATCTTCTTGAGCTCTCCTTTTAAGCTATCCAAATCAATTTTCCTTATTCTCTACCTCACTAGTGATATGCTTGGTCTACTCCTTGATTCTAAGGAAAAATAGGATCTTGTAGTTGTTTTCCTTGATGCATGATGATGTTTTCCAAAAACACTCCTAGAGTGCCTTGAATGTCCAACATCCTTCCCCTTGACTCACAAGTGATGTTCCTCTACCTACCTAGAATTTGTATTGGGTTCATTCTCATCTATAATTTACTCATGCTCTGTAAAATCTTAGTGTTAATTTTCTTTTTCTCTTATTGGTCTCTCGTTATCATCCATGTAGTTGAGCACCTCAATTTTGAGAATCCTCAAGGTTTACTCCATATATTTATCTTTTGGCTTGTCCCTTTCATGGTCATTTGTCTATGTTTCAACATTACCCGTGCTAATTTTGATATCTCTAACCTCCTCTTCATGGTTATAGGACCCTTGAGTATCCCCCATACTTTTAATCCTCATGTTGGCCTTGTCATCTAGACCACCTATAACCTTCTTTTAAATTTATGAGAAATTCCCTAATTCAAAACATAAATTATAGTTTTATAGATATATTCTCCTTTTCAATATATTTCTATTGACTATCCATTTTCCCAAATCCAAGTCCCAAGTTTTAAGTTATGGGCTGTGAAATTCTTGGCCCATTCAACCCAGTTTATCCTACTCTGTTACAACAAAATTTTGCCAAATTTTTGAATAATTGTTTATTAGAATTTCAAATTTAGCTCCATGGATATGTTCTATTTTCTAATAGTTTCCTATTAACTACTTTGAAACCCCAATTTGATCTCTAGTTGTAGAGTTTCTTTGTTTCAATCTTAACTTCATATTCGCTTTGTTTCGGGATTGTAATATGTCATTGGAAATATCTCTTTTATATGTTTTATTTGAGTTGCATAAACTACCTATACTACTAGTATAGGTATTTTTTGTGGCTTTTTTCTATTGGAAAATATCACCTCAAAAATGCCATACAAGAAGATGACTCGAAAAAATAGCAAAAAAATAAAAATTGTTAAACTCTTCTTTGGTTTACTCCCCTAGACTAATCAAATCCACTTATAACTCTTCTTTGTAACTATTTTTAGACATACATAGCTTCTTTGTGCACCCTTCTTATATTATAAAATAATGGTGTGCATAGTTATTTGTTAGTTCTCATTGGACATGAACTGAATTCACATGCCTTTCCTTAAACATATTTCATACATGTAGCCTTCCCCTTTGCATTTTCATCCCCACCTAGGCCCCACCATTCATGTGGGACCTTCCACATGGTAGTGCTTGATTGGATATGCCTACAATTGGGGGCCATTATCCACTTTTCCTACATCAAGAGACTTGCTCACTTGCAGATCTAATGGTTGATCTTAAAGTAGATCAATGGTCTAGATTCTTTTTGGGTTGGAACATACATGGAGATTATAGTGATATTGTGCATGGACATTGTGCATTAGGTGGAAAGTAGCACCAACGTTTACATTGCACAATCCACCTGATCAATTGGACAAATCTTGATCACTGCAATGAACGACATATATTCATTTCAAGTGAAATCTTGTTAATAGGTTAATGGGGAAGAAAATTCTTGATGGATCTAATGGTCAAAATTGCATGAGACTGACAATTATGGTGCACATCATGTGATAAAAAACACAATGTTTTAGCACACCTCATTCACTTGATGGTGTCCAGTCATGTCACTAATCTTCCACTTGGCCTCCTTCGCTTGCTAACTCAGTTACCACCTAGTTTTTCCACCTCACTGTTGACATCATAATATGGATTTTTTTATTTTTTATTTTTAATTCCATTATTCTCTTTCCATTTGTAATATCTATTTTCATTGAATTTTTGTTTGCACAAAATTATCATTTTTTCTACTAAAATTTAACCATCAATTTGAATTTCCTAAGCCTATAATAATATTGTCAACCTATATAACTACCATTATGGTATATTTTCATCCTAAACTTGTGATTTTATTTATCTCCAAGATTTTTTCAAACAATTTCCCAACAATCTGTGATTTTGTCCATAATGTAGTTTGGCAAATATCCCTTGAGTGTTGTAAGCTTGTGATTTGATACCACTATGTAACACCCCCAACCACTTGTTGGTGCATATCCATACTCCTGTGACCCTTTGTAACACCCCCAACCATCTGCTTGGAGCATTTTGACCACCTTTTGGGACATCTCCTTAATGTTGTAACCTTTGTAACTTTTCTCTTTAACATTTTTTCATTTAATTTACTTCTAGTGACATTTTCTATGCATGTCTAATGCATTCTATAATGCAATTCATTCACCTATAGGGATATAATTGCACAATAATTTTGTTTAATTTACAATTCACGCACAACATAGGAAAAATGCATAATTAATTTAAATCATAATTCAAATAAATATTAGCAGTATCACTTATCTGATAAAAACTGCCAACTGACTACAAACCTTAAATGTTCCTCCTAGCCATAGACCACACCACTCGTTTTCTCTCAACAATGGGTCACCCTCAAGTTGGGGCTTCAACTCCATGGGTAAAAATTTACCCAAAACTAGGTACAATCCCATACCATAAATAAGTAGGGCTAAGGTATCAAACCCAAATAACCTCTAACCTATAGGCTCACATCCCCCATTAGCCCCACATCCAAGCAGTGCACCCCCTTGTCTACACATGTAGTCCTTCATGTTGTGCAACTACCACCAAGGTGTTGTTGATAATGCTGGAACCCACGAACATGCAAGGGGGTCTCCCCGATGTGAAGTCCCAATTATACCTCAAACCATTTGATGTAGGAGCCCTTCCAGAAATAAGGCATGACTTCCATTTTCTTAAATATTTTCCATGGCATAGTTAGCATAAGAGAGAAATATAAATGTACTTTTGAATGAACAAGTGAATATGTCTTGTGAAATGTTCAGTTGCAAAACGTATCAAGGTTCTTTCACTAGAGGGAAATGAAAGTGATCCTTTAAGAGAAGAGTAATAATATTGATCTAATAAAGACACACAAGCACATTTATGGAAGAATCATTAATCAACTAGCGAAATAGTTAACATAGAAGTAATGATTGTTAAATCAAGTACAACACACATTCAATAAGGTAAGCACTAAAGCCATCAAAATAGTTTAATTCTTTTAGTACGAATAACAATAACATATACCTCAAACATTCAAAGAATAGTCCTACAACATTTATGATATACGAATGAAAGTGTGTGAGCTAAATGAGCTTCAAGTATTAAGTGAAATTTCCAAGATACATTGATACAATGAACACAACTAGCTCTAGTAATGGAGTGTTAGAGCTACCACTTGTTCTCCAAAAGAACTGTCTTCCTCTCTAATGCTTAGTTGGAGAAGCCAAGGTGAAAAGTTTTTTTCTTGAGATATGAGGGTATATATATATATACATACATACATACATACATACATATACATATACATATACATATACATATACATATACACATATATATATAAATATACTATAAATATATATATATATATATATTATACTTATATATATATATATATATATAATATATATATAGTATTAATACTATATATGCTATATATATATATAATATAATATAATACTATATATAAAGAGAGAGAGAGAGAGAGAGAGAGAGAGAGGGGTCTCTCCACCTCCCCTATGACTCTTGAGCTCCCCTCATGACTCTTGAACTTCCATATGATTTTTCGAATTCTCATGAGACTCTTTGACTTCTACATGAATTTTCACATTCTACAAGTGACTTTTGGACTTCCGCTTTATTTTACACTGATCATTTATTAAAATTACATAATTAACCCCACAAATGATGTGGAACAGGATGAATCATATGAATCTTTGACAAGACATGACTTGAAATTGATGACATGGGCTTGCTAATGATGTGTCAGTGCCAAAATTCTTCTCTTATTGTTACCTTTGTATCTTAATGAAATATGTTGCATGATCTTCCTCTTCCTCATCCAAAAGGCTTGGAGAGAAGGAGTCTTCACTATGATCTTAATATTCTAGCTCTTGTCACAATCTAGTGTCCCTTCATCTTTTGGTTCAATGCTAATCTTGACTTCATAGCTTCCCAAGTGTCTTGTAGTACACTCTCCTTCTTCGCTTCTTTGAGCATCATCCTATCATGTGAGGATGTAATAATTGCCAGTGAAATTGACTCATGATAAGAAGAAATCAGTATGGAAATATCCTAGTATAACATTCTTCATGAAAATCATTAATTGGCCTAGAACTAAGTGATGGACTAGGAGGAAGGCTCGAATATTATGCAATGTGAAATTCTAGAGGATAGAAGTGAGGGACTAAGGCTTGCAACTACACAATATGCAATTTTGAAAGCCTGTGAAGAAATATTGCATAGTTGAGGGTCATAATGAAGCAATATTACCCATTGTAACTACTCAGTGCACAATTCTGGAGGGAGAATAGGCAGTTGGATTGTGCAATTGCATAGTTTAAGGAGCTAGGAAAAAATATTGCGGCTTGGGATTGTGAAATGTACATAAAGAGATTACCTAAGAGGCAATATTGTGGAGTTCTAGGGGTCAAGATGTTGTTCTTGAGCACCATGACTATGCAATGTGCAGTCCTTGGAGGCAGTGACTATGCATTATGTAGTTCCAGGAGGTAAGCGATGTGGGATAAGGATTGTAACTACGCAATGTGCAGTCCAGAGGGGTAAAGTGAGCTCAGTTTGTTCGGGCATGAAATCCTCCAAAATTTGGATGTAGGCCAAATTTTGGAGGGTGTTGTAGCAACGGAAACACTTGGTGACACACTAGTAGAACTCCAGCTTCTTTGCCTTGGTCTAACTCTATGTACAAGGTCTAGTTCTTCAGGAAGTATTGATTAATTGTGTGGATTACACCGATTTTCCTACTTAATCCGGTTATAAATATAGTCCCCTCCATTCCCTTCTAAGTTAAACACAGCCATAGAGATATTTATATCACAATTGTTTCGATTAAGGAGAAGGGTAATATAGTTCAGGATTTTAAGATAATCAATATTATTTTTCATCTCTGGTGTTGCTCCATTGCTAGCAAGTCGGGACAGTAACTCGATAGATTCACTACAGGAACACAAGAATTTCTTCCCTACCAATGAGCTTGAACAATACCCAATAAAGTTTCTCGTTTCACCTCTATGTGAAGGAAGCCTTTCTCTTCTTTCTCCCTTATTTATTGTATAAATAAAACTGTGCTAAGACACTTATTTGATTCAATGAGGTAGAAGAGGGATCCTAGCTTATTGAGATAAGAAGAGGTTATTCCTTTAGAGAAGTATATAGATAACCTATGATGTAGGTTTTCTCGTTTTTATAGGCCATTTTTATGCATCTAGTCAATAGGCCTTCAAATAGGATCAATTCACATCCTTCAACATACTATCATCATCCCTACACAAATCCCTAAGCTTGACTCTATTAAATCCCCGAGTTTCTACTCTTAACTGCTGAATTCCCAAGGTTTTAAGGCATAATACATCCTGGCCCTTTAGGGACCAGCGTTGACTACCAGGTTGACCCTCTCTGCACTTGCACTGATCACCATTAGGTTGCTTAGTCTTGGTGGTGTGTTGATTCTAGAAATTAATGAAAAATAAAAATAATCTTGAAGCTTCCTCTTCCATAATCTTCTTGAGATTGTTTCAACCATTTACCTTGGATAAACATTCAAATCCTATTTGATTCCAACTTAGAGAAATCACCATCCTATCTCATGAGCTCATCCTCCCATCACTTTTGGATCTCAAGCCTAGATTGGTAAATGGATAAGAATTGATGAACTACCTCCCTCATCTATATATTTGTAGCCATCCATGGGAAAGGGGTTGGCTTTTGGAGATTGATTCTACCTTCATGTTGTTTCTTTGAGAGTCATTATTCCATGCATTAGGGTGACATAGAGGCATACTTTATGGAAAGGAAAGGACAAGTCAACTTGGGGAGCTCTTCTACAAGATCAACTCCTATTTTTGGTTGTAACACTCTCCATTTCTATTAATACAAAGAGTAGATTGTTTTCCTATATATGATGTTATGATTTCATGTATTTCAATACCATGTTGATCTATTGAATGAAGTGATTGGATTATACTACATAGATTTCTTAGATATTTGGTTTGTCTTGTTTGATTGTGCAGATTCTAATTATAGTGATCAAAGCTAGGATTGAAGCGTACAATCTGAGGAAGGAGCGAAGCTTGTGATAGATTCTAGGTAGGTCTCATCCCATCATTCAATTAATTTAAGGAAGACATTGTGGCCTTTGATTTTTGTTGTTCTAGGTCCGTCCACCAGGCCTAGGGAAGACACTTATGTCCACAATCATAGATCTCATATAACAAATTGGTGACTCCAATGGGGATCAATTAAATCCCTTGGTGGTTTTTCTTTTCCTTAGTGTCTATTTTTCCTCTTGTTTTGATCTTTATAGTTTCACTTAGTCATGATTAGACGTAGGAAGACCTTTCATTGAGTCTTAGTTGCAATTTTTGTGTCAGAACCTTGCATCCCTTGATCATTGCACCCCTTGGTCTGGAGATAGTGCATTGCAGTGCACCCTAGCCTTCTTTTCACTTGTGTTGTGGTGCACCTGGTAGCCCTTTCAACACCTGCACTGATCCTTGTTTGATGCAAAAAAAATCCTTTTTGTGATTTTCTCTCTAATTAACTTTATTCCAATGGGTCATCCTTATGTCCTTAAGTGTGTCTTCATCTCTCATTAGCCTCCATATTATTTTCTTTTGGTTTTGAGTGTCTTTGATAATAATTTGTTTATATTTTCCTTTGTTCTTGTCATTAGTTCATTATCAAACTGAATTGTTTGATCATTGAGTGCTTGAAATAATTGTTTTTTTAGTCATCATTTTGAATAGTTTTATTTTATCAATGATTAGTCAAATATCTTAGTTTTCATCTGAAAATTAAGTGGAATCCAAAAGGAAAATATTATGCATCGTGAATTGCATATAGGGCTTTGATTTTGATTGGAATAGTGAAGTTTAGGAGATCAATTGTTGCATCACTTGTTTATTGCATTGTTTATTGATTTCTTCTTCCCATACTTGGTTAGGCCTTTCATTATTAAAAGAGAAATTAAAAGAAGTATTTTTGTCATATTAGTTGCATCATAGGTTTGTTCAGGTGACATCAAGTTTTGAGCCTTGAAATCGAAACATAATTCAAGATAAACTCTAAAATTCATCTCAATTAACCTAAGGATCATTTGAAACTTAATGACACACTTAGAGGTCTAGGCTAGAGACGTGTTCCAGTGCCTTTAAATGTAGGAGTTGTCATTTTTTTTCCGGTGTTGCATTCCGGGGGTGATATCCCATTCCACGTACGTAATTATTAGGTTGTTCTCCACATACCCCCAAGTATATTGGATGGTTCTCCACACATGATAAGTATATGGGAACACTCTCATTGAGCGATTATGCATTAGACAACACTACTATGGATTGCACTTCCATATACCATTGAGTATATTTTGTAAGTCCACCTGTTGTGCTCTACAAACAACCCCCCATTTCATATCATTTTTATTCATAAAACATTAACCTATGAAATGGGTCCCTTTAAAGAGAAATTGATATCAATACTTCTATTGTTCAAAAAGTCCGATAATCAAATGAAGGCGTTTATAAAACCCTTCTTAAACAAACCCTTTTTAAAGAAATAACGCGAATCTTGGTCATTGCGATAAAGCGATCGCAAGATCGCATATCGCAATGACATAAGAGACATATAAAGTGGCACAAAGCTTTCCGCCGATGCGATATCGCATTCGGCGATCGGCAATATCCAATGCACGTCTAAAAGCGCCCCATTCCATTTGCCCCGATGCGATGCACAATCGGCGTTCGGCGATCGGCGGGTTACCTTTACTAAAGTCTTGATGCGTATAAAGCTTTTCACCGATGCGATATCGCATTCGGCGATCGACGGTACCCAATATACATTGTTAAGGCGCGCTTGTCATACCCCCGATGCGATGCGATAAGGCACAGTTTTCGATAAAAAGTTGTTAAAGTGACTGGAAAGCTCAATTTATTCATATTTAAGGCTTAATCATTTCCGCTCAGCCGCCAATACGTCCATTGCATGCTTAAGGAGATTACTCGCCCGAATAACGATATAATGGGCATTTATAGGGTGACAGGTTTTATACGGCCAATTAATGGAATCATGTCTTAAAATCTTTCTATGGATTGTCTCCGTGCCCGTTTTAAAAGCTGAATATATTACTGCGCACCTATTCATATGTTATCACTTGCAAGTTTTCATTGTTATCTCTCTCTATTACGCACAATTGCCTCTCTTTGCAGAATTCATTCATAGACAGGAGTTTGAGCATGATGGGTAAGCAATCTAAGAAGACTGCGGGTGCTTCCAATCCACCAGTCGCAAGACAAGCTGCTGCAAACAAGAAGAAGGGCCTAATATCTGATTCTACATGCACGGGTCTCACCAGAGTTACTTGGCAAGGCACTTACGACTTAATTGAAGCTGAGAAACCAAAGAAGACGGTAACAGAAGCTAGCGCGGATTCATTACGGAAGTCTGATTGTACTCTCAAAGATTTAGCTGACTCTTTCCTTCACAGGATAGCATCCAGGGAGCAAATTCTCCCATACACAGATGTTGTGCGATGGGCAATTGAAGAAATCCCAATCATGGACAGAACTTTCAGCACCAGAGATGGGAGGATTTTCAGATCATTCAAGGCAGATGACTTAAGGCAAATGTATCATTTGCCCGAGCCAGAGAGAATATACAACAGCGCCTTCCTGGAGAAGTTTGCAAGCGAAAATGAAATTGAATCCGAACCCATCAAGGATTGGAGACAAAATCCGAACAAGCACAAACACGAATCTTCCGGTAATTACTCGGTTGATTCTTTGGCTTCTCCTTATTGCTATGTGGGTATAATGATGTGTAGGTTATGGGGATTACACGACTCTGCTAGTTTTACCATAGAAATGGTTCCTCTTATGGAGGTAGCAGTAAACAGTATAATTATGGATTGGGCTACTATTCTCTCGGATAAACTAGCAGTAGTTGTTCGTGATTTTAGAAATAAGACTGTGGTCACTGAAAGGAAAATTCCCCCCATTTTACTATAGTGCATATATCTTAGACACATTATGTTTCAATTCCGAATTTCCTGTTCTTGGTTGGAGGTGGACTGCACAGGACCCCTTGCCCATTCATATATATCACCGAAAGTTGTGGAAGTCTTCTTACAAAAACCACCTGTATCAAATCTGTAATGGCTTTATGGTGCCCATTTACTATTCCATTTTTGATAAACCCATTCCGAAGATTTCCTATCAAGCTTCCTTTGATTTACCAGCAGTGGCTAGTTGGTTTGGAGAAGAGAAATTTACCTATATCAGAGTTTACGACAGCCAAGCCAAC
>APFE031262924.1:0-22111 GCA_000404065.3 Pinus taeda | reverse complement strand
CCCTTAGACTCCTATCTATAGAAAGGAGGTCTTTTCATTTGTATCATCCAATAATTGTTCATTTATGTAATGTAAAGGAGGTTGCCCCCTCGAAGAGGCTGAATTCTAAGGCGTTGATCTATCTTTTCTATCCTTTCTTGAGCTGGTTTCATAACATCCTAGGCATGTAGTGTCTGATATAAGCCCTTTCTTTTTACTGCCTAGATCAACGACGGGTTGCCCTGTGACTGGTGAAGCGTAAGGAATTGTGGTATTTTTGGACTTTTTTCCCATTCCACTCAAATATGTCTCTGCGGGAGAATTCTGCACAGAGAGAACGATAGGCGTAATACAGGAAATAATAACATGAATCGAATAGATTGATATATATATATATATATATTAGCCAAGGACTGCCCACTGCTTAAAGGACTGGACACTTCTCCAAAGATCTCTCCCTCGGTTACGCGGAAAGCCTCACCAATTTTCGTTCGGGCTCCCCCTGATGGCACCCCGGCACAAAAGAAGGAGGCTCAAGGCAGGCGCAAGGAGCAGAGACCACTGTCGCCCCCCCTGACTAGGGCAAGAGCCGCGGCAGCAGCTACTTCGGCTCCGGGTATGAGTCATCTCCCTGACTCTCTGTCGATTATGCACTCATCTCCTATTCTGCCTGCATCTGCATCTGCATCATGCACTATGGTACAATGTCCCCCATCTTCATCTCCTCCGCATGACTCTACCAGCCCGCCGGCCATTACCATCACCCCCTCACCTCCATCCCCATCCACTTCCTCCAGATCATCTCACCCATACTCGCTTCGACCCCGGCCTCTGGTCTCTAGCTGTGGAGGTCTGGGGATTATTCCCATCAATATGGGGTCTCAATTTTCCCGTGGGCGTAGATCTGACCTTACTAAAGCAATTTGGAAAGCTGGAGCTGAAGTGGCATCCGGTCGTCAATCCACCATTGAAGGGGTTCTTAGAGCAGCTTCCACCCCTAGGGATGGTCTCCCATGAAGTGCCTATCCTTCAATTGTAGGGGTTTGGCCAGTGAACCCAAAAAATTGGCCATTAGGAGATTATTTGATTCTGAACTTCCTGACATTATTCTCCTCCTGGAAACCATGGGGCCTGCTGAATCCATCGAACTCTGCCTAAATTCTATATCTCCCAGATGGAAATTTCTAGCCACTGACGTCTCGGGCAGATCGGGGGGGCTGGCTATTGGAATAAATCCCCGCACCATCAGATTGGAATCTTCCTGGGGGGGGAAGGCTTCCTGGGGGCAGACATATTCTCAGCAAACCTGGGCAGGGTTTTCAGAATAATAAATGTGTATGGACCTTGCCAACACAGAGAGCCTTTCTGGAACAACTTGCTGGAACTATCCCTGTTAAACGAGGCACACACCATTGTGGGGGGTGACCTAAATTTCTCTCTTGGATTCCAAGAATCTTGGGGTTCAATGGCCCAAGTGGACACGATCACAGATTTCATGAGAAGTGCTCTAGAACGTGTTGATTTAGTGGACGTTCCCATGCTACAGCCCATGCCCACATGGCGTAACAGGAGAGTGGGGGAAACGGCCTTGGCGCGCAGGCTTGATCGATTTCTACTAAAGGGGCCACTGATACAGGAGCTGCATCAATTTAAACAATGGGTAGGAGCTGGTGGCCTGTCGGATCACTCTCCCATCCTTCTGGAGATCCTTGGCCCTCAAGCCAAACCAAAGGCACCCTTCAAATTCAACCATTCATGGTTACAAGATCAGGACTTCCACAGACTGGTTACGGAATACTGGAGATCCCATCCCATAAACAGAGAAGCATCAACAGCCAGAGGTTTCTGCAAGAACCTTTCGGAATTAAAGCACATTGTCATTAATTGGGCAAGGGAGAAGAACAACAGGGATACTGAAATGCTCATTTCTGTGGAAGAGGAGCTGAGCTCCATGCTTGATGACAGAAACCTGGGATTTAGAACCGTTGAAGAAAAGACTCATTTAATTGAGTTGGAAAAACAGAAGGCCTCAATTCTCAAACAACGGGAGGAATCCATCAGGCTACGAAGCAGGGCGATTTGGCTAAAAGCTGGAGATGAGAACACAAAATTCTCTCACAATTATGCAAAAGGAAGAAAAGTATCAAACATCATCTGGAGTCTACCTATCCCTGGGGGAGGGGTAGAGGAGACCTTCAACCAAATCTCCCAGCTGGGCACAGCACACTTCCGGGACATTTTCCGAAACCCTCCTGGTGTAAATCTGGCAGAAATCATTGAAGTAGCCTCTCATTTTCCGAGATTTGTTAATGAGGAAACCTCGAAAGATCTCATGTCATCGGTAACCATGGAAGAATTGGAGAGTACTCTCAAATGGTTCAAAAAAGACAAAAGTCCTGGTCCAGATGGCTGGACAATCGAATTTTATCTAGCCTTCTTCGAGCTGATTGGACAGGACCTTCTTGGTCTTATTGAAGAGTGCAGGACTTCAGGATCATTATACCATGCCATAAACTCCACCTTCATTGCCCTCATTCCCAAGACAGATGCCCCTGCATCTTTCGACGATTTTCGGCCCATCTCTTTGTGTAATGTCCTTTACAAAATCATCTCAAAGATCATTGCTAACAGAATCAGACCCATCCTCTCTACTCATATTGCTCCTCAACAATTTGCTTTCCTTGAGAACAGACAGATCCATGAAGCTATAGGATCGGCACAGGAGGCCTTGCACTCAATCTGGTCCAAACACCTCAAGAGCATTCTCCTCAAGATTGACCTATCAAAGGCTTTTGATAGGGTCAGCTGGCTCTACATTAAGATGATGCTCATCCATCTGGGATTTCCAAACCCCTTCATCAACTGGATCATGGCCTGCATTACCACTCCTCCTTTCAGCATCCTGATCAACGGATCTACCTCCCATTTCTTCCACTCCGAAAGAGGACTGAGACAGGGCTGTCCCCTATCCCCGATTATGTTCCTTCTGGTAATGGAAGGTTTGAGCCGCCTCATCATATCTGCCAACAGGAATGGGACTATACGAGGGCTGAAGATATCTGATGAATGTTTTCTCACTCATCTCCTCTTTGTAGATGATGTCCTCATCCTACTGGACGGGAGCATGCGGGACTCGTCGACCTTCTCTTATATCCTGGCTCTTTCTCCCAGGCGACTGGAATGTTGGTCAACAGAGGAAAATCTAACATCACTCTGTCCCGCACATCGGTGGATGAATCTCAGAGAGCCCTTCAGGCTTTCCCTTACAATGTTCACCCGATCGATAGAGGACTAAAATATCTTGGTTTCTGGCTCAAACCCACATGCCAATGCATTGCAGACTGGACTTGGCTAATAGCTAAATTGGAGAAGCGTCTTACAAGCTGGAGCTACCGATACATTTCCAGGGCTGGCAGGCTGATCCTTATCAAATTAGTGCTAGAGGCCACCCCGATTTTCTGGATGGCTCTTGCATGGATCCCCAGACATACCTTAGCTCGCATGCAACAAATATGCAATCGATATCTGTGGGCGAGTAGCCAAGATAAGAGAATATTTGCTTGGATTGGTTGGTAGAAGATTGCCATACCAAAAAAGTGGGGAGGTTGGGGACTCAAACAACTCCCACTCTTTGCACAAGCACTGGCTGCGAAGATGAGTTGGGCTCTGATCACAAGCCAAAATCTATGGACCAGGCTATCTTACCATAAGTACATCTGGCCCCTTGATATCATAGATTGGATCAGACTCCCTACCTGGAACAGCTCGGGGGCCTCATCATTTTGGAAGGCCATTATATATTCAATGCCCATGATAAGGGAAAATTTGGCTTGGCGAATCAGGAATGGTGCACAAGCGCAGATTGGTATTGATCCCTGGGTGGGCAGTGGGGGAAGGCATCAACTCCCACAGGATCTTGTCGAGTATCTGCTCACCCGCAACATCAAAGTCATTGCACACATTATGGATGAAGAGGCCTCAGACATATTTCACCAGGCCTGGTACTCTCCACGACAATTAAATCTTCCCTCACAGTGGCATCAGGCTTGGAATTCTTATAGGGAGGCACTGACAGAATCACATATTCGAATTACTGAAGGCAGTGACGAACTGATTTGGAGTCCATTGGAAGCAGGTTTTTACACTCCAAAGGAAGGGTACACCCTCCTCATCAGCCATAGGAAGCTGGACAACCTGATGGATTGGTGGCAATCAATATGGAAACTATCCACCACTCCGCGCTCAAAGCTATTCTTTTGGTGTGTTCTACGGAACAAGGTTCCTACGGGAGAAAACCTCCAGTGCAGAGCCCATCAGGGTCCAACCTGGTGCGTTTTTTGCCGAGCTGAGTCAGAGACCACAGATCATCTATTTCTACACTGCTCTATTGGGAAGACACTGTGGAACAACATAAAAATTCCCTATCTTACAACGGGCTATGGCACGGACAAAACATCACAGAGGCCTGGGTGGATTGGAGCACCAGGCACAAAGGCACGTTATTGATAAATCTCCCGGCCATAATGATATGGCATTTATGGAAGGCACGGAACCACATTATATTCCAGGATAAACCTGTATATTGGCACCTGGTCGAAGCACGCACCATATCAGCATACAAGGACCTTCCGGAACCTCCACCTGCTCCCTCCCGACGAACTCGCCCGCCCCCCATCATTGATCAAACTCTCCCATGGGCATACTTCGACGGTGCAGCAAACCAATAAGGCTGTGGGGGTGGAATTATCATGCATAAATCAGACCATCACTATTACAAAATCAAAGCGGGTTTGGGCATGGGTTCAAACAATTTTGCGGAGCTGATTACCCTCAGACATCTCCTTCATTTTGCATTGGGTCATAATATTGATAGCATCAACATATTTGGCGACTCAAAAATCATAGTAAATTGGTTCAACAACAATTCAACCTGTCACGTGCACACACTCAGCATCATTCTGCATGAGATCCTGGACTTCAAAGCTGCATTTAACTTAATCTCATGTTCTCACATCTACAGGGAGCACAACGAAGGTGCCGACAAACTATCCAAGGAGGCCGCGCTGATGGATCGAGGAGTTTGGGAAATTTCGGAAGTCTATGGCCAGTAGGAACACAAATACTACCATCGTCCCTATATAGATCAGGGATATCAGCTAGCTGCTATGCCTTAATAGCATGAAAAACTTTTTTGAATGTTTATAGCTGCACTTATGTATTTAATCTTATAGCACTTATCTGAACTGTTACCAAGCGAGCCAAAGGTGGCTTTTTTGTAAAGCATTTTTGACAAACACTAGATGACCCTACGTGGAACATCATAGTTATATATTTTGGCATATGACATAGGCCTCACTGCAGACACAGTGAACCTAGCATAATCATAGCAATATCAATGTAAAGTTTCAAATCATTAATGAAAGTTTACAGATTTTTCCATAGGAAAAATATATATATATATCTTGATAAATTCATGGTGATCGATTGCCTTAAGATGGCTTCGAATCAAATCTGTGAATAGATCGCAAGCTTGCTATTTTCATTAAATGACCGTTAAGGCCTGTCAATCTCATTAATACTAGTCATTTCGGTTAATGGCCGAATGATTTGTTTGAATCATGCCTTGGGTGATTTGGTGGTTGAGCGCGGATGAGCGGATTTTCGAAATATAGTGCCTTAATTACGAATAAATCGTATTAAACTTCCTTTATGGTTTTACTTTGAAAACTGTGCTTTTGCCTTTTTCGCAATTGGGCATTGAGAAAATCATAAGTCATTGTTTTGGTTCCATTTGGAATCCCCGATCGCTGATAGAGATATCGCATCGCGTCAGGAGTAGCGAGTGGGGCGGTTAAGAATGTGTGCATGGTCAATTGCCGATTGCCGATAGCGATATCGCATTGCATCGGGGCAAGAGGGAGCTTATTTGTGTTTAGCTATTATCGCCAATTGCCGATTGCCGATTTCCGATATCGCATCGCATTGGAGCAAGGGGGACTTAATTGTGTTACTTTATTTATTACCGATACCCGATGGCGATTTCGCGTCGGAGCAAATCAAAATGTCCTCAAGTTGTGTTCCCTTTGTCATTGCGATATGCGATCTTGCGATCGCTTTATCGCAATGACAAAAGATTAATCGTTTTACGTTAGGGTTTTTTTTAGTGGTTTTATTGAAGAGGCCTTTTGGTAATGTTTTATTTTATTTCTTCAGGCCTTTTAAAATAGAACTTAAATTGATACCAATTAAAAACATAAATTAAAAAGGGACCCATTTCATATTATGGTTTTTGGAATAATAATGATATGAAATGGGGGGTTGTTGTAGGGCACAACAATTCGTGATTCGCTGGAAGAAACAGTTATCTCTTAAAGTATAGAAATACTTATATTTTTTCAAAATAGAAATTTTATCAAAAGGAAAAATTCTAATATAACTAGGTATAGTTGCATTCCAAACAAAACAAAACTTTCTTTGCTAATTTCCTCTTTTGCTAAAAAATAGATACATTCTAGATTTTAAATTGGCCTTTATTGGTTGATATTGATAAAATAGAAAACTTTTCCAAATCAGCTATTAAAATTAACTCCTTTTTCATAGGTAGAGCCTCTGCTACCAGCAAACGTCCATAGTTTCGGTAGGGATACCTTTTAACCATATCATTGTCTATTGTCCCATTCACCTTAGATTATGATTAACATAATGAATTCAAAATATGTTTTTCATATTTTGTTTTTCTTTTCTTTTTTCTATTATTTTGTAAGATAAAAAGCCATTGCCCTGGTGTGGTGGCCAGTTAAGTGACAATGTCATTCACTGGTAGTAATCTAACCAAACAAGCTGGCTCGTGATGAGACCTCTTGTCTTACAATTGAAGCCATTACCCTGTTTTGGTATGCAGTATTAGTAATTTCAGCTAAACTATTTCCCTATGAACATGGTAAGTAGGCTTGTAATAAGACCTCTTATCTTTTGTATCCAGTATTCTTGGAATTACATTCTGAGTAATCCCAAACTTGAGTAAGTGGGATAGACAATTTCCTCCTTAAGAGAAGATGGATGACAAGGTAAGAGTTGGAGATGCTGAAATTGGATTAGCTTCTATTTTGATATTGATAACCTTCTTGTGACCAATTTGAAAAATCTAAAAAGATTTACAATATTTATAAACTTCGAGAGGGGTTCACTAGGATTGTAGTCTAGTTTCAGAATGCAATTATATCTAATTTCCTAGAAATCATTTCTTTTGTTTAAGACTTTTATTTATTTAAAAGTAAATATCACACTACTTGTTTTGAGAAACTGTTTAAATACAGCAAAGGTCAAATAGAAGATACCTTACAGTTTTATTTTCTAATGCTGCTACAAAGTACCAAAATGCTATTAAAAGGAGAAGGGGTTGCCTCTTCAATTGAAAATTTTCTTTAAGATAAGACCATTAACAGGGAGAGAATCTCTCAACCCTGATAAATATTGTAGTATGAAGGTCGAATGGCCTATCTTTTCATAGATCTGAAATGGTCCAAGCCACATCTTCTGAAGCTTGGTGTGTTTTCCCTTATCTTCATGGGCTTTGTCCCATTTCAGGACTAAATCACTGACTTGAAATTTTTTAGAACCAGATGAAACTGAATCAAATGATGACTTGATGATCTGCTGATGTTTCACATGAATGATTTTAGGTTTTTCTCTTTCTTATTCTAATTTTAGAATTTGGTCATGTCTAAGCTGTAAAGAAGAAGAAGGGCTTTCTTCAATAAATTGAACTAGGGCTAGAGAAGGAAGGATGAAATTTGTTGGTAGTACTGCTTCTTTTCCATAAACAAGTTTAAATGGGGAAGAACCTATAGAAGCTTTTTGCATTATCCTGTCAGCCCATAATGCAAATATTAAAGATTTGTGCCAGTTCTTATGATTATGTTCGATAGTTCACTTGATAATTTTAATAAGATTTTTGTTTGTAGATTCGGCCAAACCATTGCCCTGAGGATAATAGTTAGCAGAATATTTGAGTTTGAATCCTCTTTTAATTGTGAAATCAAACATAGCATTGCCTGAAAGGTAAGATGTGTTATCAAAAACAAGAGCATTGGGGACACCAAACCTGGTAATGATGAATTGATCTATAAATTCAATAATGGCTTCAGAATTTGTTGTCTTTAAAGGAATCGATTCAACCCACTTGGTAAAATAATCAGTAGCAGTAAGGATATACTTATGTTGTTTGGAAGAATTTGGGTAATCTCTCCAATAATGTCCAATCCCAATTGCTCAAATGGTTGTTCAATGTTGACTGGTTGCAGAGGGAAGGCTGATTTCTTTTGTCTTCCACTTGAAGTTTGGCAATTTTGGCATTTCCTTACATATTCATGAGCATCTCTAAACAGAGTGGGCCAATAATATCCGGCATGGATGACTTTGTCAGTTGTTGTATCAGCTCCAATGTGGCCTCCTACTGGTCCATCATGTAATTCCTGCAAAACCTTTTGTGCTTCAGGTTTTTCAAGACATCTTAATAAAAATGAATCATAATTTTGCCTAAAAAGCACATCATCAATAATGGTAAAATTCTTTGCTTTCAATCTTATGGCCCTTTTGTTTTTGTAGGACAGGTTGGGAGGTGCATATCCATTCTTTAAATAAAATATTAAATCAGCATACTGTGATTCAGAGTCAATGATACTTATCTGGTTGATTGTTTCAGATTGATTTGTATCGCTTGATTCCGGAATGTTGGATGCTCCTGCCAATAACCTGGAAAAACCTTGGCCTCTAACAATCTTTGCTGGCTTGATCTCTAGGTCATATTCTTGAAGTGTTGTTACCCAATTTTCCCTTTTTTCTCCAAATTCTCTTTGGATTAATAGTTGCCTTACTGAAGAGAAAGGAATTATAACCTTTGTATGGGATTTTAAAAGGAAGGGTCTGTAATGTTTAACCACTGTATATATAGCAAAGGCTTTTTTTTCTACTTCGGAGTAGTTTAGTTCTGCACCTTGAAGATTTGAACTATAGAATGAAATAGGTGCTTCGAAATTGTGATTGTTGATTTGTGTAAGTACTGCAGCATAAGAGAAATCGGATGCGATGGTATACAATGTAAAATGATTAGAAAAATTTGGAGTATTTAGAGCGGGGGCATTGATTATTGATTGTTTGATTAATTCAAACACTTGCTTTTCTAGTGATCCCCATTTAAAGACTGAATTTTTCTTAATCATTGTTTGAAGTGGCAAAATAATCTGAGAAAACTCTGGGACGAATCTCTTGACAAAATTGATTTGGCCTAAAAATGACTGCATGGATTTGTTATTGTGAGGAAAAGGGATTTCAGAGATTTCTTTAATCTTGTCTGGATCGATATAGATGCTGTCTTTAGAAACAATAAAGCCTAGGAGCTTACCTTGATCAAGAGCGAAAAAGGATTTCTTAGGGTTTAGAGAAATACCATATTTCTTACAGCGCTGAAAGATTTGATTCATATCATGCAAGTGGTTGCATCTCTCTTTAGAAAATACAGTAATGTCATCTAAATAGATGACTATTTTTCTATTAATTAACCCTTTGAAAGCGATATCCATTGCTCTTTGAAAAGTGGCTCCTACATTAATAAGTCAGAAAGGCATTTTTTGATATGCATATGTTCCCCACTTTGTTCTGAATGTGGTTTTGAGTCGGTCATCGGGATGGACCAAAATTTGGTTATATCTTGAAAACCTGTCCAAGAAGGACATTAAATCTGAGCCTGCCACTGATTGGAGTATCTGCTCCATAGTGGGTAATGGGAAGTTATTTTTCAAACTTGCCTTATTTAAATTTCTGAAATCAATACAAATCCTTATGTCGCCATTTTTCTTTCTGACCGGTACCATATTGGAGACCCAGTTTGAGTGTCATACGGGAAAAATAATCTTATCTTTCAAGAGTTTATTGAGTTCCGATTTTATTTGACCCTCTAAGTTTGGATGTATTTTTCTCAACTTTTGTTGAACTGGTTTCTGTTCGGGAAGCATTGGGATAGTGTGTTGGATAATAGATGTATCATACGTTTTTAGATCGTCATATTTCCAAGCGAAAACAGGTTTATTCTTTCGTAACAGACTAATGAATGCTTCCTTTTCCTCTAAGTAAATTCCTAATCCTAAATTAATGTTTTGAGGATTTTGTTCGGTGCCAAGGTTTATTAATTCAAACCTTAAGGTAGAGCTCTGGAGCTTTGTATTAGACACAGGTTTAAACCTATCTTTAATATCGTAAAGGTCCTCAAGCTTCACCACGTGCTTTGGGATTGAGTTTTCCTCATGTTTATCTCGCATTTGAATATCGTGCTCGTCCTCCTCGATGATTTTATTATCATAGGATTTTTCGGAGGTCAGAAATTGTAAAATGTCATCATCGTGGTTGAATACTCTCCAATTGGTTACATTGTCAAGAATGGATGGCCTAAAAAGTAATTCTACTGAAAACCTATCTAGACTATAGTCTTCGGAAGGGAGTAGCTTGGAAGCGACATTGGCTGGCAATTCGGCTGCCGAATTTTGCGACCTGGGGATGGAAGAAATATTGAATGCTAAAAAATGGGAAGTGAGCTCTTGTTCTAGCAATTGATAATGTTTAAGATGGTTCGAAAGACAATGAATTGTATTCCTTACCTGTTTAACAATAATCTCAGAATCTCCAAAGACCTTTAAGTATTGGACTTTGAGGCTGATTGCTTTGTACAGTCCTTGGACTAATGCTTCGTACTCAGCTTTGTTATTGGTGCATTCAAACTCTAATCCACAGGACAACATTATTTTTTCTCCTTGTGGGCTAACCAAAATGCATCCTGCTCCTGATCCTTGACTAGACTTGGATCCATCAAAATATAAAGACCAAAATAAAGAATTATCTTCAATCTTTGTTACAACATTCTCAGTAATATTAACACATTTAGACCTGTTGGTCTGTGAAAAATTTTCAATCTGCGATGTGAAATTGTTAACTGAGAAAGGAGATGGCTGGGCAATATAATTGCCAAAAAATGACTCAAAAGAATAATTTCCTAGGATATTGTTGTTCAACGCGACTGGTTGATTTTCTTGTTCAAATTTTGTAACAGTGTGGGTCATATGTTTCTCCCGATCGATCTTTATCTGCTTGGGCTTTCCCTTATAGGGGAGCCACATATGGGACCAATCGGTGGAGATATACCCATGGAGCTTTTCTGACCAATCCCTGCTTAAAATCAACCCATAGAATTCAGGTATATTGGCGACTAGGATATCAATCCTTTGGACTATTCGTGGATCCGCCGATAACCTGATTGTTACAGAGTTTATTTCCCCTAAAACTTGAACCTTAGTCCTATCTAACTGCACAATGTGAATAGAAGATTTCTGGGGTTCTATATTCAGTTTAGAACAAACTGAAGCAGGCATTATATTAGATGATGCCCCAGAATCAATTAAGCAGTTATGTAGATTTCGATTGTAAATTTCATATATTAAGAGGAAAGGAGGGGTATGGGAATTTGATCTCTCTCCAATCAGAATTGTGTCAGTTGCCTCAACTCTACCAGAAGGTGGTTGTCCTGAGTCGCTTGTAGCTTTAGTGGTGGGAAGAGGTGAAGAAGGAACAGCATTAAGTTCTTTGAGTAGTAATTTTTGTTGATGTTTTAATTTACTAAGCTCAAACATGGTGATGTTTGCCTTAGTTTTCTTCATGTCATCGACAATATTATAATCCATCGAATCAGAAACTACCAATGTCTTAGATGACGAAGGTGTATTAGAGGATGACAGCTGATTCTGAGATACTGTCGCAACTAGCTTCCTTGCAGGTACCTTTTACTTTGCAGTATTAGTACCAGCACTTCTTTTCTTTGGATTAGTTTGAACAGGTTCAGGAGTAGCTTTACTCCTTGTAGTGACAGGAAAGGCTTCTTGCTCAACGTCAGTATCGGAATTAGGGAGTATAAAGTCCCACATCTCGTGCATTCAACTACTTCCTCTTCTTCTTCTTCGGATGGTGTAACTGTTTCTTTCTCTTCTTCTTCCTCAGGATATGAGTCTGCGTATGATATGACATTTGGAGGCTTGGACTCGGGTTTCTTGAAATTCCTATATGGTTTCTTTGTTGAGGACTCTGATAGTTGCTTCTTAATCTCAACCATTTCGTTCGACATTATTTTAAGGACTTTCTGAAGGCCCTCCATGTCATATGGATCCTTAGTGATCTTTTTCTTCGAGTCATATTTAAAGGACACTTTTTTAGATTTTCGTTCTTCCAGGGCAGTTTTCTTTTCTAAGGCAATTACACTTTTTTCAATAGCGAGTGCTTCCTTCACGTTTTCGGCCAATGTAGGCTGTTTAGCCCTATCCACAACTATGGCTATGTTTGAGGGTAAGGCAGTGATATACCACTCGCTTCTAACTTGTTCGCTTGGTTTATCATCGGTGGTGATTTTGTTCAAGAGTTTGTTGAATCGGGAGTTGAACTCCTTAATGGGTTCTCTTGACTCGATCCTTAAATTGGAAAGGTCATGGACGAGTGTAGCCAAGGATCTATCATCGCCGTATTTGGTGAGGAATTGTTCTTGGAATATATTCCAACTTGTGATAGATCCAGAGGGCAAGGAAAAATATAAAGACCCTCTAGATCCTTGTAGTGTACAGGGAAACAATCTAACTACCACATCTTCTTCAACCACTCCCTTCAAATTGACTGACAACATAAAATTATTTATGTGTTCTTCTGCTGACGTTCCAGCATCTGGATTGAACTTGGGTAGCCATTTTTCGGGGTAATAGGGTAACGGATGTAAAGGTGCATGCATGGTGACTACACCAAGACTTCTCCATGGTCTTTGGGCCATTTTAGGAGTACCAGCGATTGCCTGTGGTGTTCCAGGTGCTTCAGGGGGAGGTGGAAGTACAGACTGAAAAGATTGTGATGTTTGAGATGAAGTCCCTTGGTGAACAACGATATGTAGTGGTGAAGTGGGTGTTTGACTTCGCACAGGTGATGATGAAATGGAAGATGATGGAGAAAAGGTTTCGCTACCAGAACCTTCAGCGGTCTTTTTGATCCTTTTCCTTTCGGGTAAAGGGAACTTAGGTGCTTCAATACCTAGTTTTTCGCTTTGGAGTCTGGTAAGGTGAGGAGGTAAGCGGAATTGCGAAGTGTGACTGCCTTGTGATACTTCAGATCTAGGAGGTGAAATTGAGAAGGCTTGAAGTTTGTGGATGATGGATTGAACTTCAGGGGACTCCGGACTTAAGTTTTCTGAAGTATGATGTAATTGAGTAGTAGTGGTTGATTCTTCTTTGTCTCGTCTGGATACTGGTGATTCAGAATGCGAACGAGATGTTCGAGGAGAGGTGGAGGGTGAATTACTCTTTGAATGGTTTGTAGGTGTTGGCTTACTCACCATTCATAGCGGATTGCCCTCCTTCTAGCGCCAGAAATGTTGATGCCTTGAAAATCGCTGCAACAACATTGGGGGATAACCACCCGGTCCAGACCTTAGTATAGCTCCTTTTCCGTTTGGGATGGTGGCTCCGACTGGATATAACGGGACCAGTTTCCTGATAGTGAATATAAGGGATGGATGAGTGATGAATAGTTTGCTTTAATGATAGGTGACTAGCTTATTCTATTGACAAAAATAAGAACTAATACTAATCCCGGGAATAACTTATTCATTTGGAATGCAGCATTTAATAATCCTTATCTATCTAACAGGCATATAGATGACTCTGTAAAATAAACAGAGATATTCAATCATTTAAAGATTACTTCATATGAATAGTCAAACGAAGCGATTAACACAAATTACTGCATTCACTATTTATATCATCGATATATATATACGATTGAAATAAAAGCATGTTATAAACAGCCAATAGTGGGATGCATAAAGGATGCTATTAAAACACACACATATATATATGTAAGCAATAATAGCAAGAGCGATTAAATAACAATTCATATAACATGAATGAGTACAGACGCAGATAATAGTACCATGTGAGCTGCTAATCAATCCCAAATATCAATCGCTATTCAAAATCCTTCCTTCAACACAGAAATGCTTTTAAACAAAGACAGTAGTGCACATTTGTATACAAACCTTCCTCATTAAAATCAGAATAATTGGTCTAGTTTCATAAAAGAATATCCCTGAAGTACAATAGTTAAACTTCAGGGTTTAGGTCATATACAAAACTTTACGACCCTTTCTAAATGCATGAAAGGGTCTATAAATACTACTAAGCTAAAAAAATCTATGAAACAAAATCCTACTAAATTGGCATCAATAAATGCTATCTATCTCCTTGGGGGCGATCTGGCAGTCGGTGATGTGAATCATGACTCAGGCTGCTTGCCTTTAAACCTGAGCTGGCTTATCGCAAGCATTGGCTCCACTTCAGGTGGTCTGTTGAGGCGCAAGCTGAGTTGGGCAGCAAAGGTGGCATCCTGAATATCGGGTATGATATACCCGATAGCATATGTGAGGCATTTTAAGGAAGCTCTCTAGCTGTGCGGCTTCTTTAAGAAGAACCAATAGGCATCCCATGTTAAACTGTTGATCCCTGCGATTAACCTTCCATTTTTCTCCAGCTCTGGGTAACATGAATGCTCCAACATCTTTGTTGCTGTTAATTGGCCTGGAGTACATTGGGAAATCATGTTAGACAAATAAAGAGTATTATTTACTAATACAACCAAATTACTAGTGGTTGCCTTGCATCTTAAAGTTGCTCTTTCTGCCTTCATTAACTGTGATTGCCATTGTGTGAATAATATTTCCTTGTGTGATTCTAGAATTCTTGGTATGTTAGTTGCCTGGCCCTGATCGGAATCTTGCCATTCCAGAAAATTTGTCAATGTTTCTTCAGCCTGATCCAAATTTGTCCTTGCCTTTTCTACTTTTTCGCTTATGGATGCTACTAAGTCGCACAATGGCTCTGCCTGGGTAATTTGCTGACATAGCAGCTTAATTTGATTTATCAATGCTTTATTTAATTGAAGCGCCTCTGCTTTAAAGTCGTCTACCTGATGGAGCTTTTTCATTTGCTCAATTTGAGTTGATAATTGAGCGATTTGCTCATCTTTGGATTTTATCATTCCCTCAGTTGATATTTTTAAATGCACCAATGCTGCCGATAGCTCCTTTTGCTTTTGGATTGCGCTCTCGTCAATCCTCTGTTTCTCCTCCTGCAATTGCTTAGTAAGCTGATAATTATTTTGTTGTTGTACTAGCAATTCCTGCTCTGCTTGCTCTGCCTTCTGCTGTGCTTCCGATAATTGAGCCTGTAGCGAAAAGATGTCTTGGTATTTCGCCTTTAATAGACTACTCACCTCCGATGCTTTATCTATGGTTGCCGCCGAATATGCTCCAGTGTATTGTGATAGCTTTGTTAAGTCATCGGAGAGATCAAATTCTTCCTTCCACACAACATTGCCCGTTACTGTTAATTCAGGGAATAAAGAAGGTTGATCATCCCTTCTTCTCTTCCTTTGTCACTTTATAACAGCTTTATGCTTGGGACTGTAGAATACAACCAAGGGAGGAATCTCTTCTATTTGCAAAATGATTTCGCCCGATGGATCCTTAGGAATTATTTCTGTTTCCTTTGATTTGGGTGGGTCGTTGATTTCGCCCGAAACCTGTTTTGATGTCGCTTCCTGTGTGTCGCTCTCTTTTGAAACGTCATCATATTTAGAGCATTCTAGGTTGCTGATGATTGAGTTGAATTGCTGCCATTGCTAGAGCAAATTCAGATCAATTTGTTTATCATCATTAACTCTCGAACTGCTCTCTTCTTGATTTTTCTCCTGGGCTTCTTCTTGTCGCTGCACATTTGCCTGGGCTTCTTCCTGCCTCTGGTCATGCACTTCCTCCTGCTGCTTTGATGTAGTAGGAGGTTGCTTATTACTTTGCTGCTCAGGCTCACTTGATTTTGTCATTATTGGAGTAGTCGCTAACAGGTCTAGAGGCAGAGTTTGCAACCGTTGTTCTCTAATTTTGTTAAATTCAGCTAGCCCCTCATCATTGTATTCATTTATGGCGAGCGATTTAACTTGATATAGCGACTCGGCCGATGCAAACAAATCCTCAAATCTATCTTCTTTGTGCCCGAACTTGGCCAATTTGGCCTGGTCGAGTGCATTGTAGGCGATTTTCCTTGGATCGAGTTGCCTGCTTGGCAGAGTGGCTAGAGTCAGCGAATTTATCTTCCCAGCTTCCTTCTCTGCATATTTTATATCATGCAAAGTGGAAATACCAATTCGCAGGCGAAAGGAGGGCCAGACATGCTTCTTTGCTTTTTTCAGGGTCTGAGTAACCCCATCGGCATTGATCTGATAGGCTACTTCCCTGGCAAGTAACTTATCAGGGATGTATAGAGGAAGCACATGGGGCTTGGCTTGACTGCCAAAAACTCTAATATAGGTGAACGTTTCTTCTCCAAACCAACTTGCCACGACTGTTAAATCCACCCCTACTTGTTCAGAAATATTCGGGGCAGGCTTATCGAAAATGGAATAATGAATAGGCAACATGAAACCGTTGCAGATTTGATACAAGTGGTGTTTGTAGTTGGTCTTCCACAACTTTTGATGATATATGTGGATGGGTGCGGGGTGTTGCGACGTCCACCTCCATCCGAGCACAGGAAATTCAGAATTAAAACATAAAATGTCTAATACATAGGCACTGTAGTAAAATGGCGGAATGAACCTCTCAGTGACGTGAGAATTAAATCTGAAATTAAGAATGGCTGTGGCTAACTTATCGGATAATATATCCGCCCAATCCATTATCTCGCCACTACATGCAGCCTCCATTAGGGGGACCATTTCTATGGTAAAATTGCTGGAATCATGTAATCCCCATAGTCTGCACATCATAATCATAGCATAGCAGTAAGGAGAACATAGAGAATCGACTGAGTACTTACCCAAGGATTCTTGCTTGTGCTTTGCTGGATTTTGTCTCCAGCCTCGAATTGGTTCGGACTTAGTCTCATTTTCTGCTCGAAACTTCTCTAAGAATTTCGTGTTATACTTCTTCTCCTCTGCCGGCAAATGATACATTTGCCTTAGGTCTTCGGCTCGAAAATAACCGAAAATCCTCCCAACTATAGTGTTGAAAGTTCTATCGGTAATTTGGATCTCTTGGATTTCCCACCTTACCACATCCTTATATGGGAGAATTTTCTCCCGGGCCACTATTCTCTGAAGAAAGGAGTTGGCCAAGTCTTTTAGATTAGCCTCAGATTTGCTAGTGATGTCGCATGAGACTTGTATTCCCATCACCCTCGGCTCTTCGGCTTCAATCAAGTTAGATGTTCCTTTCCAAGTATCTCTAGTAAGTCCTAGGCACGTAGTGTCCGATATAAGCCCTTTCGTTTTACTGCCTGGATCAACGACGGGTTGCCGTGCGACCAGTGAAGCGGAAGGCATTGTTGTCTTTTTGGACTTTTTCCTGTTCCACTCAAATCTGCCTCTGCGGGAGAATTCTGCACAGAGAGAATGATAGGCATAATACAGGAAATAATAACATGAATCAAATAGACTGAGATATATATATATATCTTGATAAATTCATGGTGATCGATTGACTTAAGACGACTTCGAATCAAATATGTGAATAGATCGCAAGCTTGCTGTTTTCATTAAACGGCTGTTAAGGCCTGTCAATCTCATTAATAGCAGTCATTTTGGTTAATGGCCGAATGATTTGTTTGAAGCATGCCTTGGGAGATTTGGCGGTTGAGCGCGGATGAGCGGCTTTTTGAAAGATAGTGCCTTAATTACGAATAAATCGTATTAAACTGCCTTTATGGTTTTACTTTGAAAATTGTGCTTTTTCCCTTTTCGCAATCGGGCATCGGGAAAATCATAAGTCATTGTTTTGGTTCCATTTGGAATCCCCAATTGTCGATAGCGATATCGCATCGCGTCGGGAGTAGCGAGTGGGGTGGTTAAGAATGTGTGCATGGGCAATTGCCAATTGCCGATAGCGATATCGCATCGCATCGGGGCAAGAGGGAGCTTATTTGCGTTTAGCCATTATCGCCGATTGCCGATTGCCGATTGCCAATATCGCATCGCATCGGAGCAAGGGGGGCTTAATTGTGTTACTTTATTTATTGCCGATACCCGATGGCGATTTCGCATCGAAGCAAATCAAAATGTCCTCAATTTGTGTTCCCTTTGTCATTGCGATATGCGATCTTGTGATCGATTTATCGCAATGACAAAAGATTAATCATTTTATGTTAAGGTTTTTTTTATTCGTTTTATTGAAAAGGCATTTTGGTAATGTTTTCTTTTATTTCTTCGGGCCTTTTAAAATAGAACTTAAATTAATACCAATTAAAAAATTTTTTAAAAAGGGACCCAATTCATATTATGGTTTTTGGAATAATAATGATATGAAATGGGGGGTTGTTGTAGGGCACAACACCACCTACAATTCTAGGATTTGATAAGTCAATGTACCCTCATAGAAATTCTTATATTCTTGGCATTGAAAGATCATTTAGACTCAGATTCAAGGAGCATGGAGATGATATAAAAAATGGTTGAGATAAATCATCTTCCATTGTAGAGCACTCTTCCAAAACCAATAACCATATTTTCATCAAAAACATTAAGGTCATAGATAAATAATTCCATAAATAAAAAAGAAACTATAAATTATCATTAGAGATAAGGAAACATCCAAATAGTATCAATAGGGATTCTAGTCTTGAAGTCAGTAACAATCGGCTGTTCTTACTCTCACTAATCTTCGCATAATTTAACCTTTTCTGTCCTTTCTTTCTTTTTTCTTTTTTATTTGTCCATTCTCTGATATGGTGTGTTTCTTTCCTCCCCATGGATTCTTTCTCACTTTCTCTTGTTGCATTTCCCCTTCTTCTCTCGTCCCACTCTTCTTCCCTTCATCTCTTTCCTATGCTTCATGTCTTCTATTTTTCCCCTCCTTCTGTTCATCAGCTTGCAATTCACTCTTTCTATTCCCCCCTATATTTATCTCTCCTTATTATTCCCTTTCTGTCCCTTTGTATTGTTTTTTAAATTCCCTTTTTATTGGTTTCCTATTCCACCATCTAGTTTTTTCCTTTATCTCCTCTTTTCTTGTACCTTCTCTTTTCATTTTTTTTCTTCATTCTTTTTCATGCCTCTATAATGTATTCATATCCCTTCTTGGTTTCATTTCCCTTCCTCTCCCCAACTCGCTTCTCATGACTCCTCCCTTAGCACTTCCTCTCTTTATTGATCTTTCTACTTTTTTCCCTTTTAAGTTTCCCTTAGTCTCTTTTTCATTTTTAAACTTTACATTTTCATAGATTCCCAAACATTAACCTATATTCTTCACTAGATATTATCTTATACTTTTAATAGCATTAATATCATAATGTTGTTCCTATAGTGTAATTAATTTTTTAAAATTCTTATTATAATATAAAACTAATTAATATTTAATTATACACCGAACCATACAATTTAATATAATAAGAATGGAGAATAAAAAAAATTATCATACTACAATATTCCATTTAATCATTACATTTAAACCTTTATGTTATTATCATATTAATAAATAGTTATCACTGGCATTATAAAACTAGCAACATTAACACATCATGAAGATTTAGGTTTGTTTTTAAATTAATAATATTTTAAAATTTATTGAAACATTCAACTTTTCTCTTCATTCATTTTTATTCAGTAGAGTAGAATTTTTTATGACTTTGTTATTACATAAATTCAAAATAATATATAATATAAAACTAATAGGGGTTTTATTTAATGAATTTTTAATATATTATGTGTGTTCGTGGTATATTAAATAATATTTTTAATTTCAATATGTATTAGAAAACACTTTCAAAAATCTCATTATTTAACCCGTTACCAATAAGAATCCAATATACTTACATAATGTCAAAACTGCTAACTTTTACTAGATATTATAGTTATCTATTTTTTCATTAACATTATTTATGTCCCTTTAATTTTTTTTTTAACTTTAATCTCAATTTTTTATAACTGCCAATATAAAAAACCCCATTATATCCCCAATATATTATATCACTTTTTCCTTAATATGTATCCTCCAATATGAAAGCCCATGCTATAGTATTGCTCCCCAAGTGAAACCCACCAAATATTAAAAATTATATTCCTAAAAAAAAATGAGATATTTATATATATGTATTATCCAGATTTTAATGAAATTAAGAATAATAATATTTCTACATATAAATACTAGATAAACATAAAATATAACGCCTAAATAAAATATAATACAAATAATAACCTTATTTCGATTCGATATATAATTTATAATTTTTTTTAGTAAAATTTCAAAATAAATATATAATATAATATATATATATAATATATATTACATGATTTTAAATGTACTGAAATTAAAAAGAAAAGAGAACATAAAATAATGTATTATATATGTTTTTCATGTTTAAATAAATGAGAATTAAAAAAGAATATATATAAAAAATATACAAATCCCATATAAATATAAACAATATTATTAATAACAATCATAAATCTATTTTACTTATGGAAATTCAACCATAAAACATCGAAATCTATTTTACTTATGGAAATTCAACCATAAAACATCGAATTGTATAAGATATCTAGACCTATCTCCGAGTCTTAATTCAATGCTCAATTAAACATAATAACCTAAAGACACAAATCCAAATCTAAAATGCAACTGTAATGCAATGGGTTGCGTAGCAGTGCATGTTATGTAATTTTAAATAAAAAGATAACTGCAATTCAATTGCAAAGTTTTGTGAATCCCGAATAAAAGAACAAATCATAAAAATGACAATTCTGCACTAGAAAAATATGAATAAACTGCAATCAAATATCTCAGCTCTCATTTTTTTGGAAATATAAGCTATCTCTAAGAATCAAGGATACTTATATGGATGAAGTGAGCTCAAGAAATCCTTAAGCTTATATTCTTAAGAGCTTAATGGGAATGAAAGATAACAAAAAATCTTTCTTTAGATATTTTATGATATTATTTACGAGAATATTTTAATATTGTGATAATTATATGGAAATATTTATTTATGAGATGGACATTATTTAGTTTTTGAAATAACAATATTATTGTAGTCAGGGAAACCATATAAATTAAATGAGATAAATGTTGATAAGCATTAATTTATGAGAAATATTGAAACACATATTTTATAGTGCATGTCATATTCCAAAAATTAAAAAAATTAAAAAAATTAAATTAAATTATAAGTTTATTTTAAACCATTATTATTATCCGTTACAAACATTAATATATGAGTTAGACACACACACATCTATATGTGTAATAGGATTCTTAACTATAAATCTATCTGTATTTTGTAGTAGAAATTCTTAATCTATATATAGTTTTTGTAATAATATCATGAACTAATACCATCATTTATTAATATCATACATTAAAAATGACGTGAATCATTTATATCAGTGTTTTTCATACGATATTTTTCATTTAGTCAATTTAATTTAAAAAGATAGGAAAACACTATTACTTTTGAAATACATAATTTAAAATCTTTTATTATGTAAATTATATTAATATAATCAATAATTAAGTCCATTTTAATTAAAAAGATAGGAAAACACTATTACTTTTGAAATACCAATTTAATCTTTTATTATTAAATATATTTAATATAATCAATAAAATTATTTTTATATTTATCAAATAATAATTATTATACTAAGTTCCTATGATTAGTCCGGTATATTAAGTTCCTATGATTAGTCCGGTATACTAAGTTCCTATGATTTTAGTTCCTATGATTTTAACCTGCAAGGTCGGGTGTACTAAGTTCCTATGATTTTAACCTTGCAAGTCGGGTATACTAAGTTCCTATGATTTTAACCTGCAAAGTCGGGTATACTAAGTTCCTATGATTAGTCCGTTATACTAAGTTCCTATGATTTTAACCTTGCAAGTCGGGTATACTAAGTTCCTATGATTTTAACCTTGCAAGTCGGGTATACTAAGTTCCTATGATTTTAACCTGCAAGGTCAGGTATACTAAGTTCCTACTAAGTTCCTATGATTAGTCCGGTATACTAAGTTCCT
>APFE031262919.1:4715-30389 GCA_000404065.3 Pinus taeda | reverse complement strand
CCCTGGAAAAACCCAATGCAGGAAAACCGGTGCAACTATCTAAGGGTTTTCTTATTAAGCAATATCAGAGTACAATCTGGGTGTCGAAACTGGCCTACCCAACAGAGAATTTCCTTAGTAGTAATACCTCTCTATTTCAGACAAATCTATTGGCTGAAACCCCGGATAATCCTTCCGGCAGCTACTCAGCACAATCTACCCCTGAAACCCTAGCATCTGCCCAATCTGGACTATGTCAGCCTCTCCTAGCCCAGCGTTGGCCTTGCATCAACCTATCTTGGCCTATGCCAGGCCCAGGAGGCCCTGCGTCAGCTCTCCGTGCCTCTGCGTCAGCTACGCTGGC
Organism: Pinus taeda; assembly: GCA_000404065.3. NCBI lineage: Eukaryota > Viridiplantae > Streptophyta > Pinopsida > Pinales > Pinaceae > Pinus > Pinus taeda. The sequence goes on along the minus strand of APFE031262919.1, from coordinate 30,046 downwards.
CCTTCTGGTGCTCTATGCAACACTTAGTTGCCTCTGCATGGCCCTACATGAGCACTGGTTGCTCCTGTGTCTCTCTCTGGCTTCTCTGCTGTTGTCCTGGCACTATCTTTGCTTCTCTGTCTCTCTGTACTCACTACCCCTCAGTTGCTCTCCAGATCACTGATTCTATCTCTCTTAGCAAACCCTGTTCTAGAGAATAGAATGACTGATCATTTGGTGTACCCCTCCAAGTGACCCTCAAGCCTCCTCTTATACCTTTTTGTTGACGATTGCATGGCCCTACATGAGCACGGGTTGCTCCCATGTCTCTCTCTGGCTTCTCTGCTGTTGTCCTGGCACTATCTCTGCATGGCCCTACATGAGCACTGGTTGCTCCTGTGTCTCTCTCTGGCTTCTCTGCTGTTATCCTGGCACTATCTCTGCATGTCCCTACATGAGGCCCTACGTCAGCTCTCCGAGCCTCTGCGTCAGCTATGCTGGCCCTTCTGGTGCTCTACGCAACACTTAGCTGCCTCTGCATGGCCCTACATGAGCACTGGTTGCTCCCGTGTCTCTCTTTGGCTTCTCTGCTGTTGTCCTAGCACTATTTCTACTTCTCTGTCTCTCTGTACTCACTACCCCTCTGTTGCTCTCCAGATCACTGATTCTATCTCTCTTAGCAAACCCTGCTCTAGAGAATAGAATGACTGATCATCTGGTGTACCCCTCCAAGTGACCCTCAAGCCTCCTCTTATACCTTTTTTATTGACGATTCAACGACCGACATTAAGTCCCTAATCAATGGCTAAGATTAGATCTAGCTTGATCCATGTATTTTGGACCACTCTAACATTGATTCATATTAATACACATTAATATTTTATTTTCCCTAAGTTTAGACTTAGGGACTCCATTAAAAATATTAATTATTCTAATATCTTCTGATCTGTTTAAAATCTATCCAAACCCTTTCTAGGTATTGGAGATCTCATGTACCCCAACCTCTCCGCCAAATTTTGTGGCTAGAGCACATCCAATGCTACCCAAAATCAACACTCCCTCTTAACGAGGACTGTGCTCTAGCAACACTCCTCATTGAGTATCACTCTGATCATTTGGCATTAGTACCTGTGTTGATGTTGGGCCTTCCTGCCCAACATCCTCTACACTGCTGCCTCCTGTATTCCTACCCATGGTTCTGCCACTGCCTCTGCTGCATCTGTACGATAACTCCCTCTGCATTCGTGTTGCTGCTAGTCCTTCCTCCCAACATTGCATATGCGCTACACCTCCTCTCATAATGTTGCATCGTGTTGCCCATTGTTGCACTACAACTCAATTACTGAGAAGTAAGTAACTGATCGTCCAACTGACCTCCTTGTTGGGCTAGAAACACCCACTAATGTTGAAACTCCCTCTGTCGCTGACAAGTGATCCCTCTCTCTAACTTCTGCGCTGCTGCAACAACTCCCTGCATCTCGCACCGTTACATACCTCGTTGTGCCTTCCTACAGTAGTGCAACACTCCTCTGCCTCTCGCACTACTGCAGCCTGCTAGCTTTGCGCTATCTCGGGACTCCTGCACTATAGCTCTCTCTGTCACTCCATCGGGCAGCCACTCAACACCAATTTGCCCCTAAAACCCCAACATTTGCTGAATCTGGACTGCATCAGCCTTTCCTAGCCCAGCGTCGGCCTTGCGTCAGTCCCATGAGTCCCTGTGTCAACTCTCTGAACCTCTGCATCAGCTACGCTGGCCCCTCTAGTGCTCTACGCAACACTTCGCTGCCTCTACGTTGCCCTGCGTGAGCATTGACTGCTCCTGCGTCTCTCTCTCTAGCTGCTCTGCTGCTATCCTGGCACTATCTCTAGTTCTTTGTCTCTCTGTACTCAATGCCCCTAGCTGCTCTCCCAATCACTGATTCTATATCTCTTAGCAAACCCTGCTTTAAGGAATAGAATGACTGATCATCTGGCGTACCCCTCCAAGTGACCCTCACGACTCCTCTTATACCTTTCATGTTGACGATTCAACAACCGATATTAAGTCCTTAATTAATGGCTAAGATTAGATCTGGCTTGATCCATGTCTTTTGGACGACTCTAACACAGGTTCATATTAATACACATTAATATTTTATTTTCCATAAGTTTAGACTTAGGGACTCCATTAAAAATATTAATTATTTTAATATCTCCTTATCTGTTTAGAATTTGTCCAAACCCTTTCTGGGTATTGGAGATCTCATGTGCCCCAACCTCTCTACCAAATTTTGTGGCTAGAGCACATCTGATGCTACCCCAAATCAACCTGGACGTCATTCATTAGATACTCTTAGTTTAAGACTATGTGCCACATTAGTGTTAGAGGGTACCCACTAACAATAATGTGGTCCATAGCCTTAAACTAACGGTGTCTAATGAATGACATCCAAGGGTCATTGCATCACTACATTAAGTTTAGCCAACATTTCTCCTTGGACACAAACTAGCTTGCATGACTTCATCGAAACACCTAGAATGCATGTTAGTCCCCAATTAGGCCCTGGATTATTCATGTGGGTCCTACCGCATGACTTGTCATATTCCATATATGACAAGGAGATGATGGCCATTATGCATGCATTGGCCAAGTTCCGCCATTACTTGGTGGGCAACCAATTATGAGTGAAGACTCATCACAACAGTCTTCGACATTTCATGGGGCAGCAGGGCCTCAATGACAGGGAGCAAATATGGGTCAGAAGGTGCAATCCTACGACTTTGAAATTGTGTATGTGCGGAGCAAGCACAATGTGTTGGTCGATGATCTATCTAGGAGACCGGCTGGGTTATCTCTTCTGAGCATCTACCAGGATTGGAAGGCTTAGCTGTTGGTACAGTACTCCAAGGTCAGGAAGGCCTGCGAGGTGCTGGAGGGCAGACATGCAGATGAGCGTTACCATGTGATGGATGAGGTCATATATTACAAGGGGCACATTTACTTGGTTCTTAACACGCAGTTCAGGGAGAGGGTACTTCAGGCATCTCATGATTCATCACTGTCCAGAAACCAAGGGTTCTGAAAGACTTACATAGTTGTTCGGGAGAGTTTCACGTGGAAAGGCCTTAAGGAGGACGTGCTGCAGCACGTAAGGGAGTGTGAGGTCTACCAGTGAAATAAGGGGGAGTTGACTCACCCTACAGGGCTATTACATCCACTTCCCATTCCAAAGGGGAAATGGGAAAGTATCTCGATGGATTTCATTACTAGGCTCCCCACGGTATAGGGGAAGGCTTGCATATATGTGGTGGTCGAAAGGCTAATCAAATTTGCCCACTTCATCTCCATCCACACTAGATACACCGCTGCCCAGGTTACCTATTTGTTCTTCCAGGAGGCTTTCAGACTGCATGGACTTTCCAAGAACGTTGTGAGTGACAGAAACAATAGATTTATGGGTGGCTTTTTACAGGAGCTCTTCAAGTTGGTCGGGACAGAGCTCACTCCTAGCACCAGTGATCACCCTAAGATGGACGGCCATACGACCAGACAGAGAGTGTCAACTTGTGGTTGGAGGGGTACCTAAGAAACAATGTGACAGGTCAGCAGAGGATGTGGATTCAGTGGTTGCACTTGGGCAAGTTCTGGTACAAAACCACACACCACATGTCTATCGGTATCACTCATTTTCGTGCCCTTTATGGCTATGACGCTTTGACTTTTGCTAATGTTATTTTCAGAGACAGCCAGGCCCCAAAGGCCAAAGACTGGGTCCAAGGGAGCCATGATATCCTCAAAGCTCTCAAGGGTAATCTAGCGACAGCCCAGAATCAACAAAAAATGTATGCAAATCGGCACAGGATAGAGAGGCACTTTGAGGAGGGGGACCTAGTGTACCTCCAGTTGCAGCGTTACAGACAACCTACGCTGAAACAAAAGGTGGTCGAGAAGCTACAACCACGCTTCTATGGGCCCTACCAGGTGACTAGGTAGATTGGAGAAGTGGCTTATGAGCTAGATTTGCCTCCAAGGAGTAGAATCCATAATGTATTTCATGTCTCATGCCTGAAGGTGCTGGGACAATAGGTGACCGTAGCAGTTGATCTACTCCCATTGGATGATGAGGGCCATTTGGTGTTGGAACTAGAGGCCATTCTGGAGAGCAGGGTGAGGAGAGTCAGGAACAGAACCATCAGAGAGTTCTTAGTACGATGGAAGAACCTTTCGTTGAGGATGCCACCTGGAAGGGTGAGCACATACTGGAGCACCCGACTTTGAGGTTGCTTGAGGGCAAGCAACATTTGGGAGGGGAGGATTGTCATGTCCCTTCTCAAATGTATTAGTCACGGAGTGCAACTACATAATTTTGGCATCATTTTTGGCTTAGGAGGAGGATCCCACACGCAGAACTTCGGAACTATCGGCAATTCGACTTTATTTCTGGTAGCTAGGGGAATGTGGGGGCCACCCACATGAATAATTCAAATTTTCCAAGGGATATGTTGGAGGGAAATTGATCTAGTGGAAGGAGGGGCCCATAAGAGGCTGAGGAGGCAAAAGCGATAAAAGAGGAAGGAGCTCTCATTTTGTAGCATTCTGATCATTTGACAAACAAACTTATCTTTTCAAACTCTATTTCTTAAGGAGTCTACCCACTGTTTAGCCACGAGTCCTCCACAGGGAATATTCAACCTCTACGTGGGGGGACTATCCGTGCCCGCCCTAGGGAGGCTGTTCCACAGAGATTGTAGGAGTTCCAACATGGAAAAATAGCCCATCCAACCATGCAGAGCAGGACACTGTGTACTTTTTGGGTAGCCAGAAACATGTAGAGAGGAGTGAGCCAACCTGGAGGTCTCTAGCTTGCTGGGAGTTACAGGAGCAGGAAAGGTAGTGGGCTGAGGACATTTTCTCTGATTTTTTCAGACAGCCAGACAATGATTACAACAACACGCATTTCTGGGAAAAGGGGCTGCGTAGTGGCGTCTAGCAGCAAATTCGTGGGGCTTAGGAAAACAACCATTCGAGAACAGGGATCATACAGGGAGAAATGAATCATTTATCACAGGAGAAACCACCATTTGAGGGGACTTTTTAGGTGGATTTGCAGGCTCTTTTCTGCAAATCGAATTTGGCAATAGTGGCCGGAGAGGTGCTTCAAGGAGGCCAAAAATTGAAAATCAAAATCAACGAAATTCCCTTCTGGATTTTTTAGGGTTTCGTCCAAGGAGTTTAAGGTTGAAAGTACATAATTTTCTGGGCGGTTTTTGGGCACCTACCAGTAGGTCGAAGTTTTCTGGGCAGTTATGTGCCACGGAGGGCTCACAAAAGTGGAAAAAGTGGTCAGCATGTCAGGGAGGAGCCTACTTCTTTGCCTCAATTGCAGGCTTGCCCACTTGCAATGGATTGTTTTCAGCGTCGGTCATGTTTCCAATACTGTGAGATGATCTCACAAACCCAGCATCATCGTGAACTAGTTCGCCTATTTATTCTACATTTACATGATGGCTGTGTAAACCTCGCCGTAGTAAATTTCACTTTGTCACCAGAGACTATTGCTCAAGCCACCGGAATACCAAATGTAGGAGAGGAATGGAACAAACGCCAGCAGTTAGACAAATTCTACTATGAGCCATACATCAAACCTGGGCATATGAGACACCTGAGCACGGTTTTTCCCTTCAGATTCCTGAGGGATGAGTTTGCACCATTGATCAAACTCATCATTCGGTATTTCAGTTGCGAGGGCAGATTCTCGCGTCTCTATGCGTACCATGTCCGTTTGTTGATGCATTTCTCAAGGGTACGCATGATGAACATTATGTATTTCATGTGTCGCAACATAGAGAGGATGGTAGCTTTAGTACAAAGGAAGACCTCAGCACAGCAGCATAGAAGCATATATCATTATGCGTTGATCAAAATCATAGTGGTACATTAGTTGACACAGCAGGGCATTACTTGGGAGGATTTCATCTCCCATGACTTCTTCACAGCGTCACAGCCGCTTCCCGAGATAGTTCATGATGAGGAAGAGCCTTGACACCAGCCAGACATTCTTGAGACCGAGCATATAAGTGCTCCATAGTATGTGACATACCAGCGAGGCCACAGGGCCTTATTTGCATCTACACGACGAGTACTATCTCTACTTGGGGTGGAAGGGGTCTCGTTGACTCCATCAGCAGAGCGATTATTATCTCCACATGATGTGGAAGGGGTCTCGCCTTCTTCTTAAGCACAGGTATAGATCCAGGACAGGGGCAAGAGGCCTATGCATGATGAGGGTCCTTCAGGAGGCCGGGACACGGATTTCACGATCATTGATGTTGATGCGAGCTCTCCTAGCTCGAAGCTAAAGGAGACCATCCGGGAGCAAAAGGCTGAGAATGACTCGCTGAGAAAGAAATTGCAGATGGCTAAGTGGGTGATAAACTACTTGGAGCAGCGTAACAAACAGCTAGAGGATGAACATACACTTTATGAGCTGCGGAAAATCCGTGAGGATCGAGAATTGGCCCGAAAGAGACCAGGTGATATGACACCGTCTGATCGAGAGTCTATGCTCATCCATGTTAACACTCATCTGGAGAAATTGTTGGCAAAGGCCAATAGAGACAAAGACATGCTTCGTCATATGAAAAATCATTATTGGGCTCGTATGCATGTCTGCAAAGCAAAAATGAAGATTCTAAAGAGGCGGTTGAGAAGAGCACTAAAACGGCGAAAAAAGCTTGATCCACTCCAAATTTTGGCCAAGGCTTCATTGGCTAGACATAATACATGATGGAGGGTCTTCACTCCGAATTTGAGCAATTTCGGAGAACTTTTTGTCATTTTGAAATTTTTGGCTTGCAAAACAAGTTTTTCAGCTCAACGCGTAGCGCATCAACGCGCACGCTTATGATTGGGACACTTGCTGGAGGAAAACTTTATAGTTTTGGATTTTTCATGGTAATTTATGCATGCTCTAGTATGGCCAAGGCGTTTCATCAAGTTCTGGATGACCAAAAGGGTCAAAAACACCATGAAAAATCACCTTTCTGCCACCTTTTGCACCAGCAGGAAGTGCTTCTGGGAGAATGACATTTTGAAGGGGAAAATGAGCTCCAAGTTGGAAAATTCCACTTGGGATAGATAGCAGACATCCAGGGCTTTCCAACCAGCTATTGTGAGCTCGATTTTGATTTCAGGAAGTACCACAAAAGTAGGCTGAAAGGCGCGCTGCACATAGAGATTTTTGGTCAAATTTTCTCTTTCTAGCTCAAAATTTCGGCCAGGTATGACCAGTTTCACCTCTTGATGTGATTTTTGACCTAGCTTGATGTAATTTGATGTATATGATGTAACTTTGGCACTTATTTACCTATTCTAGATGATCCATTGAAAAACATAGTAAAAATTTAATGAATGGATCAGTTTCCCTTCTTTTAGAGGCAAGTTGTTTTGGATGCCTAGATTTCAGTTCCATGATTAGAATCAGTTAAAACAGCTCCTAGGATGATGAGCTAGACCCCTAGAGACAAGTGAATTGGTTGGCTTGCCTATATTATGTATTTTCTAAGTCATTTTTAGGGTTGGACTTTTGGGAAAAGCCTAAACTATATTGTACATTGTATCTCTGCAATTTTGGCAAAGGAAAGACTAGGGTTTTGCAGCACTGTTTGGGATTCATGTGGCTTTATGTGTTGATGGCGTGCTTCTTTCAGTATTTTTAAGTTGTAATGTGTATCATTTTCCTTCTCTCATCTTCTGCAATTGGACAAATGAAGTGTTAAGGTAGAATCCATAATTTGATATGCTCTGCCTTTAAGTTTGTTTCATTTTCCATGTTTTCATCTGTTTAAGGAGAATCCTTGAAAGCTTCTTGCTCTCCTTAGCTCCTCGCCAGTCTGATCTATCCATCTCTTTCACTTTTAAAGCATCAAGACAATCGCCTTCCTTGCCCCAATTGAACCTCTGCAAAAACTGTGTCTCATCCCCGCACCCAAAATTGCCTTTCCCTTAGATTCAACAAAAACCCCAAAAAATCAACTTCAAACTCCTTATACTTCATACCTAGACTAAAATTAATTACCAATTTAGTCATCTCGAGCCTCATCGATTACCTTTTGCTGAGATTGACCCGGAGAGAGCCCTCTCCTGTCCTCGTAGGGCTAGCTACGAGGCTGAGCGTGGTTTGATGTAGCCTTGAGTTTTACCTTATTTCAGCCTAAGGTAGATTTGAGCGCTAACACGACTATCAATAAGAAACCATAACTTGGGAAGATGGCCTAGCAAGGGATCACACTAAGATACTTGTATCCACTTCAAAGAGTGAACAACAAACTTGCATTAAATACCTAAAAGTCCACCCTTGATTCCCCACATGCATAGCCCGACGAACCTTAGGTGTAGAAAATGGTGTACATTGCCTATGTGCAGGGGTTGATGGGGGATGTGAACCAGGAGGTTGGAGGATTCAAGGGTTTGATATAAGGAATTGGAGCATACTTGGCAAGGTCAAAGAGTAGCAAGAACTCTTCGAGCCGCAGGAGTCTGAGAACATCTCTTTACGGTTGAGTAAGATGCCCTGGAGGTAGTGGCATAGGTTGAGGGATCGCAAGTGTAGAGAAGGGTGTGTATTCTTGGGTGCAGGTTGATTGGGGGTGTGAGCCTCTAGGTTGGAGGTTCCTACGGTTTGGCACCTTAGTATGTTAATGGTACCAGATTTGTACGCGGATTTGGCTGAGTTATTACCCAATGGTGTCGAAGCCCCAACTTGGGGATGACCCATTGTTGAAAGAAAAAGAACAATGTGGACACTTGGAATGCTTCCAAACCCTAGCTAGGGTATCCACCATCAACAACAAACCATAACTAGAAAAAATGGTCTAGCAAGACATCACACTAAGCCACTTGTAGCCATGTCAAAGGGTGCACACCAAACTAGCATGAATACCACCAAGTCCATCATTAATTTCTCACTTATATCATCCATGTCCTCTAGGAGATTTTCTAAGTTTACATTATAAAAGCTCTTCCAGCATAGTGATCCAAGGATCCGCGTGAATAATCCAGGGCCTAATGGGGGCTAAGATGTATTCTAGGTGTTTAGGGCAATTCATGCAAGCTATTTTGTATCCAATGTGAAATAAGGAACCTCAATTAGTACAAGAAGTTATCTTTTAGTGAATAAGAGCTACAAAGGGAAGCCCTGTATGTCTAAATACGGTTATATAACTTCGTTACAAGTAGACTTGATTAGAGGAGTAAAAAAATCAAAACGTTTGCCAAATTTTCTGAATTTTCTTTAATTTCTTGAATCATGTGCCTAATCTACAAGATAAGGTAATGAATTGCATTCACTTTCCAACTTGTACACATGTAAAGAGATAAATCCTCTAGTGATGCTCTCTACATTAATGGGCTTGAAGTGTTAGACAATTCACATGATGAGGATTCTTGTTGTTTAGGCTGAACATATAGTGCACAGATGCTCTTACTCAACACATATGTTCCAATGCGATATAATATTTACTTGGTGAAATATCCTTTAGGCCAAAATTCCATATTTGATTCCCCACGAGAATGTTAAAGGGGAATGTTGTGTATGTGTTGGCGATTTCTTATTTTTGTTTCCAAGGAATTCTTAAGGTGGATGTTGTTGAGTTGGCTGCTCTGCCTAACATATGATCCTAATGGAGATATGCTAATTGTTGCCACCTTATTACTTTTTGGAGAAATATTGGTAAAGCTTGACGTAGGGATGCAACGATCCTTGGATGTCATTTATTAGACACCCTTAGTTTAAGGCTATGGACCACATTATTGTTAGTGGGCGCCCACTAACACTAATGTGGTCCATAGCCTTAAATTAAGGGTGTCTAATGAATGACATCTAAGGGCCATTGCAATATACAAGAGAAAGAGTCAGGCTCTCACTCTCCAAGTTGTACACATGTCAAGAGATCAATCCTCAAGTGTTGGACTCTCCAAGCATGGATTCCAAATGTCAAGCACTTCTCATAGAAAGGATCCTTGTTGTTTGATTCAAGTATCCAATCGTCCAATCATTTTACTCAACAAATTCTACTCACTATTATATTAAATTAGCATTTGTACCCAACATTAGAAACTTCTTAATTTCCATGGGAATATACTCTAAGAGTCATATCTACATGTATATAATGTGTGGACATCAGGGTACTTTCATTAGACAACAAATGAAGTTACAAGTACATACCAACTAGCTTATCAAAAGTTGGCACAACATGTCCATTAAGCTTGAAAAATACTAGGACACTTGGAATGCTTCTAAATCCTAGGTAGGATATCCACCATCAACAACAAACAATAACTAGCAAACATGGTATAGGAAGGCATCTCACTAAGCCACTTGTAGCCACTTCAAAGGGTGGCCAAAAAACTAGCATGAATACCACCAAGCCGACCATTAATTTCTCACTTATCTCTTCGCCACATATCCTAGTTCCTTGTCACCCAAATATATCAAACCCTAGTAGATCATGTCTTCTCTAGATTTTGGTTGTCACAAACCCTAGCTCCTTCAACCTTCACATCAATACAATTATAATGACTATAATATAGTCTCATTAATGAACCACAATTATTTGTTGACTCCTATATTCAATTTACAATGATGGGCACAAGATGCTAAATTAGCATATATGAGCAACAACATAAACTACTCTAATCTCTATGTGAATATCTGATAAAAATTAGATCCTCAACTACAGAAATTGTTGATAGCAATGTACTTCATTTCTACAAACAATAAATTTAGAGGAACAGGCCAATTAGCCTATGATAAGTTGGTACATGTCGTTCATGCTTGTCATAGGATAGGACACTTCAAATGTTTCCAAAAACTAGCTAGGGCATCCACCATCAACAAGAAACCATAACTAGTGAAGATGGCCTATCAAGGCATCACACTAAGATACTTTTAGCTGCTTCAAAGAGTGAACAACAAATTCGCATGAATACCAACAAGTCCACCCTTTATACCCCACATGCATAGCCCGACGAACCTTAGGTGCAGAAAAGGGTGTACATTGCCTATGTACAGGTAGATGGGGGATGTGAACCAGGAGGTTGGAGGATTGAAGGGTTTGATATAAGGACTTGGAGCATACTTGGCAAGGTCAAAGAGCAGCAACAACTCTTCGAGCCGCAGGATTCTGAGAACGTCTCTTTCCGGTTGAGTAAGATGCCCTGGAGGTAGTGGCATAGGTTGAGGGATCACAAGTGCAGAGAAGGGTGTGCATTCTTGGGTGTAGGTTGATTGGGGGTGTAATCCTATAGATTGGAGGCTCCTACGGTTTAGCACCTTAGTTTGTTAATGGTACTATATGTGTACGTGGATTTTGGCTGAGTTATTACCCAATGGTGTCGAAACCCCAACGCAGAGATGACCCATTGTTAAAAGAAAAAAAAACAATGTGGACACTTGGAATGCTTCAAAACCCTAGATAGGGTATCCACCATCAACAACAAACCATAACTAGAAAATGTGGTCTAGCGAGTCATCACGTTAAGCCACTTGTAGCCATTTCAAAGGGTGCACACCAAACTAGCATGAATACCACCATGTCCATCATTAATTTCTCACTTATATAATCCAAGTCCTCTAGGAGATTTTCTAAGTTTACATTATAAAATCTCTTCCAGCAGAGTGATCCAAGGATCCACGTGAATAATCCAAGGCCTTATTGGGGGCTAAGATGCATTCTAGGTGTTTAGGGCAAGTCATGCAAGCTAGTTTGTGTCCAATGTGAAATAAGGAACCTCGATTAGTGCAAGAAGTTATCTTTTAGTGAAGCAGAGCTACAAAGGGGAGGCCCGTATGTCTAAATACAGTTAAAAATCTTTGTTACAAGTAGAATAGATTAGAGGAGTAAAACAATCGAAATGTTTGCCAAATTTTCTGAATTTTCTTTAATTTCTTGAATCATGTGCCTAATCTACAAAATAAGGTATCAAATTCAAGCATTCACTTTCCATCTTGTACACATGTAAAGAGATAAATCCTCCAGTGATGCTCTCTTTAATGGGCTTGAAGTGTTAGAGAATTCACATGATGAGGATTCTTCTTGTCCAAGCTGAACATGTAGTGCACATATGCTCTTACTCAACACATATGCTCCAATGCGATATAATATTTACTTGGTCATATATCCTTTGGGCCAAAATTCCATATTTGATTCCCCACGAGAATGTTCAAGGGGAATGTTGTGGATGTGTTGGCGATTTCTTATTTTTGTTGCCAAGCAATTCTTCAGGTGGATATTGTTGAGTTGGCTACTCTGCCTAACATATGATTTTAAAGGAGATATGCTAATTGTTGCCACATTATTACCTTTTGGAGAAATATTGGCAAAGCTTGACGTAGGGATGCAATGACCCTTGGATGTCATTCATTAGACACCCTTAGTTTAAGGGTATGGACCACATTATTGTTAGTGGGCACCCACTAACACTAATGTGGCCCATAGCTTTAAACTAAGGGTGTCTAATGAATGACATCCAAGGGCCATTGCAATATACAAGAGAAAGAGTCAGGCTCTCACTCTCCAAGGTGTACACATTTCAAGAGATAAACCCTCAAGTGTTCGAATCTCTAAGCATGGGTTTCAAATGTCAAACACTTTTGATAGAAAGGATCCGTGTTGTATGATTCAAGCTTCCAATCGTCCAATCATCTTACTCAACAAATTCTACTCACTATTATATTAAATTAGCATTTGTACCCAACATTAGAAACTTCTTAATTTCCATGGGAATATACTCTAAAAGTGAGATCTACATGTATAAAATGTGTGGGCATCAGGATACCTTCGTTATACAACAAATGAAGTTACAAGTACATACCAACTAGCGTATCAAAAGTTGGCACAACATGTCCATTGAGCTTGAAAAATACTAGGATACTTGGAATGCTTGTAAATCCTAGATAGGGTATCCAACATCGACAACAAACAATAACTAGCAAACATGGTAGAGGAAGGCATCTCACTAAGCCACTTGTAGCCACTTCAAAGGGTGCCCAACAAACTAGCATGAATACCACCAAGCCCCCCATTAATTTCTCACTTGTCTATTCGCCACATGTCCTAGTTCCTTGTCACCCAAATCTATCAAATCCTAGTAAATCATGTCTTCTCTAGATTTTGGTTGTCACAAATTCTAGCTCCTTCAACCCTCACATCAATACAATTATAAGGACTCTAATATACTCTCATTAATGAAACACAATTGTTTACAATGATGGGCACAAGATGCTAAATTAGCATATATGAACAACACCATAAACTACTCTAATCTCTATGTGAATATATGGTAAAAATTAGATCCTCAAGTACAAAAGTTGTGGATAGAAATGTACTTCATTTCTACAAACAGTAAAGTTAGAAGTACAGGCCAATTAGTCTATGACATAGGATAGGACATTTCAAATGTTTCCAAACACTAGCTAGGGCATCCACCAACAAGAAACCATAACTAGTGAAGATGGCCTAGCAAGGCATCACACTAAGATACTTGTAGCCACTTCAAAGAATGAACAACAAACTCGCATGAATACCTATATGTCCACCCTTGATTCCCCACATACATAGCCTTACGAACCTTAGATGCAGAAAGGGGTGTACATTGCCTATGTGCAGGTTGATGGGGGATGTGAACCAGGAGGTTGGAGGATTCAAGGGTTTGATATAAGGACTTGGAGAATACTTGGCAAGCTCAAAGAGAAGCAACAACTCTTCGAGCCGCAGGATTCTGAGAACGTCTCTTTCCGGTTGAGTAAGATGCCCTAGAGGTAGTGGCATAGGTTGAGGGATCGCAGGTGAAGAGAAGGGTGTGCATTCTTATGTGCAGGTTGATTGGGGGCGTGAGCCTATAGGTTGGAGGTTCCTACAGTTTGGCACCTTAGTATGTTAATGGTACCAAATGTGTACGTGGATTTGGCTAAGCTATTATCCAATGGTGTCGAAGCCCCAACTCGAAGATGACGAATTGTTGAAAGAATAAGAAGAATGTGGACACTTGGAATGCTTTCAAATGCTAGCTAGGATATCCACCATCAACAACAAACCATAACTAGAAAATTTGGTCTAGCGAGGCATCACACTAAGCCACTTGTAGCCATTTCAAAGGGTGCACACCAAACTAACATGAATACCAGCAAGTCCGCCATTAATTTCTCACTTATATCATCTAGGTCCTCTAGGATATTTTCTAAGTTTACATTATAAAAGCTCTTCCAGCATAGTGAAGCAAGGACCCACATGAATAATCCAGGGCCTAATGAGGGACTAACATGCATTCTAGGTGTTTCGGGGAAGTCATGCAAGCTAGTTTGTGTCCAAGGAGAAATGTTGGCTAAACTTGATTTAGGGATGCAATGACCCTTGGATGTCATTCATTAGACACCGTTAGTTTAAGGTTATGGACCACATTATTGTTAGTGGGTACCCTCTAGCACTAATGTGGCACATAGCCTTAAACGAAGGGTGTCTAATGAATGACATTTAGGTTGATTTGGGGTAGCATTGGATGTGCTCTAGCCACAAAATTTGGTGGAGAGGTTGGGGCACATGAGATCTCCAATACTCAGAAAGGGTTTGGACAAATTCTAAACATATCAGGAGATATTAAAATAATTAATATTTTTAATGGAGTTCCTAAGTCTAAACTTGGGGAAAATAAAATATTAATGTGTATTAATATGAATCTGTGTTAGAGTGGTCCAAAAGACTTGAATCAAGACAAATCTAATCTTAGCTATTAATTAAGGACTTAATCTCGGCCGTTGAATCGTCAACAGGAAAGGTATAAGAGGAGTCCTGAGGGTCACTTGGAGGGGTACGCCAAATGATCAGTTATTCTATTCCTTAGAGCGGGGTTTGCTAAGAGAGATAGAACCAGTGATTGGGAGTGTAGCTAAGGGGAATTGAGTACAGAGAGACAGAGAAACAGAGATAGTGTCGGGATAGCAGTAGAGCAACCAAAGAGAGACACAGGAGCAGCCAGTGCTCACGCAGGGCGACGTAGAGGCAGCTAAGTGCTGCGCAGAGCACGAGAGGGGCCAGTGTAGCTAACGTAGAGGCTCAGAGAGTTGATGCAGGGACTCATGGGACTGATGCAAGGCTGACGTTGGGCTAGGAGAGGCTGACGCAGTCCAGATTGGGAAAATGTTGGGGTTTTAGGGGAAAATTGGTGTTGAGTAGCTGCTAGAAGGATTATCCGAGGTTTCAGCCAGTAGATTTGTCTGAAACAGAGACGTATTACTGCTAAGGAAATTCTCTGTTGGGTAGGCCAGTTTTGGCTTCCAGATTGTACTTTGATATTGCTTAATAAGAAAACCCTCAAATAGCTGCATTGGTTTTCCTGTATTGGGTTTTTTCGGGGACATTGGTCCAAAAAAAATGGTGTCATATGGTGTATTTGTTTCTGTTTCTTTTAGTTGGTGATCTGTAATATGTTGAGCATGCACTAGTGTTTATTTTTAGTATTCACATTGTAAATCACTGGTTAAGTAAAATAAAAAGTAGGTAGGAATAAATCAGATAAAGTGCATGGAGGGTTTCTAACTTAAGTAAAGTTAGAAACTTCAACATGGTATCAGAGTGTGATAGCAAATCATACGAGAACTAAGAGAAATCAGCCGAGCGAAGCAATAGCAGTAGAAAACAGTTGTCTCAAGGTGACAGAAGTTGTTTGTAGAAGTGCAGAAGCTAGAAAGTGTGATGCAGAGTCATGCAGAAGAAGACGGGAACTGCGCAGAGCCTCAGAAAGGCAAGCGTTGTTGACGCAGGGGGCCAGTGGGCTGACACAGGGCATCCCAGGGCTGACGCAGACCAATCCGGGGTGACGCAGACCCATCCGGGGTGACGCAGAGCCAGCGTGGGGTAGAGAAGGGCTGGCATAGTTCACAGGAAGACAGTTGGTGGGGTCTACAAGGCTGCAGGAACATTGCAGAGTAGAGCTAGTGAGGTACTGTAGTCAGAACAATACTTGACAGAGCAAGGCTAGAGGAGTTGTTACCGAGGGTTTCTAGCCGAGGAACCTGGATTAGCAGTGTAGTTGCACAAGACGATCAGAGTAGGGGGTATCTTGACAAGCGGCAGGAGAATTTCCAGGAGGGAAATCATGACTAAGAGGGAGTCCAGAAGAGAACTTCCAGATGGGAAGTAGAGACTCAGAGGAGTCAAACAGAGAACTTCCAGGAAGGAAGTAGAGGAGCGTCATGGCACTACACGAGGTAAGAGACCAATGCCCAATGAAGAAGAGTAAGGGAGAATATTCCAACAATAAGGCAGTGCTAGCATGGGCAGAGAAGGAAGTTTTGATAGATGATGACTGTGCCATGAGTGAACACGCACTACTTGAGAAGAGGTGGGGAGACATCGAGCTGTAGTCAGGAGGACTACAGGCGATGAGGGGTAGAATCCTCGAGGTACCCAACCTCTTGGATTAAACCTTGCTACGGGAGCCTCGACGAGGAGTAGCGGGACTGGCTGAGTGGGAATATACGGATGTGGATGGAGCGACAGAGAGAGCTACAATGCAGGAGTCTAGAGACAACACAGAGCTAGCAGGCTGCAGTAGTGCAAGAGGCACAAGAGTGTTGCACCAGTGCAGGAAGGCACAACGAGTTGTGCAACAGTGCGAGATGCAGGGAGTTTTTGCAGTAGCGAAGAAGTCAGAGAGAGGGAGCACTTGTCAGCAGTAGAGGGAGCTTCGACATTAGTGGGTGTTTCTAGCCCAACAGGGAGGTCAGTTGGAGGATCAGTTACTTCTCAGTAATTGAGTTGCAGTGCAACAATGGGAAACACGATGCAACATTATGAGAGGAAGTGCAGCGCATATGCAGTGCTGGGAGGAAGGACCAGCAACAGCATGAATGCAGAGGGAGCTGTTGTACAGATGTAGCAGTGGCAGTGGCAGAACCATGGGCAGTAGTAGAAAAGGCAGCAGTGCAAAGGATGTTGGGTAGGAAGGCCCAGCATCAGCATAGGTACTGATGCCAGATGATCAGAGTATACTCAGTGAGGAGTGTTGCTAGAGCACATTCCTCGCTAAGAGGGAGTGTTGATTTGGGGTAGCACCTGATGTGCTTTACCCACAAAATTTGGTGGAGAGGTTGGGTACATGAGATATCCAATACCCAGAAAGGGTTTGGATAGATTCTAAACAAATCAGGAGATATTAGAATAATTAATATTTTTAATGGAGTCCCTAAGTCTAAACCTAGGGAAAATAAAATATTAATGTGTATTAATATGAATCTGTGTTATAGTGGTCCAAAATGCATGGATCAAGCCAGATCTAATCGTAGCCGTTGATTAGGGACTTAATCTCGACTGTTGAATCATCATCAAGAAAGGTATAAGAGGAGGCTTGAGCATCACTTGGAGGGGTACACCAGATGATCAGTCATCCTATTCTCTAGAGCGAGGTTTGCTAAGAGAGATAAAATCAGTGATCGAGAGAGCAAATGAGGGGCAGTGAGTACAGAGAGACAAAGAAAATGTCAGGACAACAGCAGAGAAGCCAGAGAGACGCGAGAGCAACCAAGGCTCACGTAGGGCCACGCAGAGGCAGCTAAGTGCCGCGCAAAGCAACAGAAGGGCCAACATAGTTGACACAGAGGCTCAAAGACTTTACGCAGGGCCTCTTGGGCCTGGCGCAGGCCAAGATAGGCTGATGCAAGGCCAACGCTAGGCTAGGAGAGGCTGACATAGTCCAGAATTGGTAGATCTTGGGGTTTTAGGGGTAGATTGGTGCTGAGTAGCTGCCGGAAGGATTATCCGGGGTTTCAGGTAGTAGATTTGTCTGAAACAGAGAGGTATTACTACTAAGGAAATTCTCTATTGGGTAGGCCAGTTTTGGCACCCAGATTGTGCTCTGATATTGCTTAATAAGAAAACCCTTAGATAGCTGCACAGGTCTTCTCGCATTGGGTTTTTCCAGGGACATTGGTCCAAAAATAATGGTGTCATATGGTGTATTTGTTTCTATTTCTTTTAATTGTTGATCTATAATATGTTGAGGATGCACTAGTGTTTATTTTCAGTATTTACATTGTAAATAACTTGCTAAGTAAAATAACAAGTAGGTAGGAATAAATCAGATAAAGTGCATGGAGGGTTTCTAACTTAGGTAAAGTTAGAAACTTCAACAATCCAAGGATCATTACAATAGACAAGATAAAGATTCAGGTGCTTACTCTCCAAGGTGTACACATATCAAGAGATCAATCCTCAAGTGTTGCGCTCTCCAATCATGGGTTCGAAATTTCAAGTGCTTCTCATAGCAAGGATCCTTGTTGTCTAATTCAAGCATCCTTATTACCTTTTGGAGAAATGTTGGCAAAGCTTGACATAGGGATGCAATGACCCTTGGATGTCACTCATTAGACACCCTTAGTTTAAGGCTATGGGCCACATTAGTGTTAGTGGGTGCCCACTAACACTAATATGGCCCATTGCCTTAAAATAAGGGTGTCTAATTATTGACATCCAAGGGTGATTGCAATATACAAGATAGAGAGTTAGGCGCTCACTCTCCAAGGTGTACACATGTCAAGAGATCAATCCTCAAGTGTTGCACTCTCCAAGCATGGGTTCCAAATGTCAAGCACTTCTCATAGCAAGGATCCTTGTTTGTCTAATTCAATCATCCAATCATCCAATTATCTTACTCAACAAATTCTACTCACTATTATGTTAAATTAGCATTCATACGCAACATTAGAAACTACTTAATTTCCATGGGAATATACTCTAAAGTCAGATCTACAAGTATAAAATGTGTGTACATAAGGGTACAATTATTTGATGACTGTTCTATTCAATTTACAATGATGGGCACAAGATGATAAATTAGAATATATGAGCAACACCATAGTTGTAACCTGCAAGTGCTACTGGCCTCATCTATGCATGTCTGAGTAGAGGTTCCCCATTACTCCAACGTGCACTTCAACTGAATGATAAGGGAACCTCGTTGCTCCCCAACGCAAGTCTGTTTGGCTGTTGACTTAGCACAAACCGTTCTCATGCCCTCCAACTCCCAGTTTTGCTGAAAAATGGCCTCTCGCCCTGTCGTGGCCTTCTTTCTCAACGCTAGAAGGCTAGCTCAGAAGTGATGAAACTACGGAGGGCGGCTAACCTCTATAAACTTGGTCACCGCTCTAGACCCCTCCGTCTCTTCTGGTACCTCCTCAACGAAAAGTATGCCTCTAGGCACCTCATCAACCTGCTGTTGTGGGCGACCATCGCCTAGAAACTGGGTCATAGCACTGGGTAATTGATCAACTATTGGCATCTCATCAATAGATGGCCCTTCGAGTGTATTCTCACTCCCTCAACTAAGGTGTCTGCTAGAGCTATCAAAGAGGCCTCCAACAATGGTGACTCTTCCGCCACATCGGGTATGTTGATGTGCCCCTCACCATCCTGCATGTCCTCCTGATCAACCTCCTCCTCAAGCTCCTGACATCTAAATCTCGGTCTCCACCAACAAAACCGCCCCCTGCTCTCACCCTCTAACTGTCCTCATCCTGCCCACTCCCTTTGAGGGGGTCTAGCGTCCGTTCGGTCAAATCTCTCCACAAGCCTCTATGTGAACTTTGTGTAGGATTTGATACATGCATGACCCAAAGGGATCAACCCTTGGTACCACCACTCCATAGCATCTCCATCCAAGTGCAAGGTGGCATGTCTAATAGTGTCTGCCTCCCTCATGGGGTTTACCTGGAAATATGTGTCCAGTTATTGTACCCGTTTTCTAACATAACCCCTAGCTGAGCCATCAAAGTGGGTGAGGGTCATTTTTCCCTCAATGTTATTCACTCTCCCTTCGGCCATGGGTTTGTTTATGGTTCACCCATCACAATGCATACACACCCAAGTCTTCCATAATCTTGTTGGAAACCCCACAACTAGCTAAGATCATGCTCTGATACCACTGTAATATTCCTAATGGAAAATTTTATAACGATAACAAAAACATGCAAGATAGCAACACAAAAATTTTCAGGAATGCATACACATAAACCAGAAATTCCTGCAAATCCCAAACTGGCCAAGATTTTATTAATAATATTAGCTTGTGGTACAAAGAGTTGGAGTAAGTGCAGCTGGGCTTGCATAAGGCAAGCTACAAGCACTAGGTGATGAGTACAAGTAAGACCAACAACTGCAATATCCAGTTCCTTCAGAAAACTGCGTTGCTGCTGGACTTTGACCTTGATTTTCCCACTCTAGAGTGCCCATAAAATTCTAGGAATTTGGGATTGTGATCATTGCCCAAAACCTAGAAAACCCAAAAAGGGTTTCCCTTGATTCCAACCTTCAAAATTTGACCCTTCACGGCTCGGCCCTCCTCAAAATACGAATTTTGTCGCTGTGACTGATCCTGTCAATTATGCACTCCCAACTCCAACAATCCTCCTCAAATGGCCCTCCAAATGATCTCCCAGCTCCCCAACTCAATCCACGGAATAATGTTGCCCCAACAAATCTCACTCCAATGACTGCACAGTCCCTGCGCCGCTGTTACTCTCCGTGCTATGTGTGGTTGTTACTCTCTCTGCTCTGTGCTGCTGCTACTCTCCCTGTTGGTTGAATTCGACCTCCTTGCTGCTATTTCCCTGCTGTTGTAACTCGGCCCTCCTACTACTCTCCTGTTGCTTTAACTCGGCCCTCCTACTGCTCCTTTCCCTATGGCTGTAACTTGGCCCCCTTGTTGTTACTTCTCTTGTTATTGTAACTCGACTTACTATTGTTTCAACTCGACTCATGCTACTGGTATGACATGGAACGAAGTAAAACTCCCTCCTAGGGCTGGCACTCAAAGTCCACTGAAGCGAAGGTTGAGATTTCGGCTCGGAGACACTTGGTGTGCTAAACAACACAATATTGGCTCAGCTGAACAACTAAGGAAAATTCGATTTTCAAATAGACAAAAGACCCCTATTGCTCCCTCATTCCCTTCCTTTTATAATTGTTGGCCATGCATTCCTTGTGGGTCCCTCCACCAATTCGATTTGCCTGAAGGAATTCGAATTCCTTGTTCCCCAAGTGTGTACTTTATGTGGGCCCCTTATTCCACTATCAATTTAATCTTCCATTTTCTCTAATTTTGGTGGCCTCCATCTCTCCAAAAATTAAGTGGGGACTTTTTCCACCCACTTTTCCTAAGTTTACATGCCAAAATATTTTCCAACAACCAATTGCAAAAATAGAAGTTCATCGAATTCCTTGTTCCCCAAGTGCGTACTTTATGTGGACCCCTTATTCCACTATCAATTTAATCTTTCGTTTTCTCTAATTTTGGTGGCCTCCATCTCTCCAAAAATTAAGTGGGGACTCCCTCCACCCACTTTTCCTAAGTTTACATGCCAAAATATTTTCCAACACCCAAATGCAAAAATAGAAATTCATCTTAGCAAAATTAATTCAACTAGGAACATTACAAAACAAAATGTTTTTTCATCCGCATACTAAAGCAATGTGGAGATGTGGAGTGGAGAGCAAATGGCTTAATACCCATAGGCATTTCACTCTACACTGATAGGCATTTCCTTTCCATGCTAAATCAACATGGAGGTGTGGAGTGGAGAGAAAATGGCTCGATACTCATAGGAATTTCAATCTACATCAATTACTTTTTCACTTAAGCACATTTTCAAAGAATTAAAGAATCTCTTCAAAACACTTATGGAGTTCATCGGTGAAGCACATTTTCATAGAATTAAAGAATCTCTTCAAAACACTTATAGAATTCATTGTTGAAGCACATTTTCATAGAATTAAAGAATCTCTTCCAGACACTTATGGAGTTCATTGATGATCTTGATGCTGAAGGAAACTTCAAGGAAACAAAGGATACTTGGAAATCTCGAAATCTCCCAAAACGATTAGGGTTTATATTGATGGGTAGACATGGGAACATGAATAAAATATCCACTTATGTGATGTCCATCCTTCGTTTTCACACTGACTTTTTCCTAGTCTCCTATGTCTCCTCATTTGTTATACGTTGGAAAAAGTGGTCAATTAGACCAATTAGGTGTAATTTAAAAAATGAAATAAAAACAATCTAATTTATAAAAACAAGGTTTGAACACATACATGCAAATTTAAGAAACATCAACTTAGATCACTTTGTTAAATGATACACTAGTTTATAATGTCAAATTGCTTCCAAAATGAAGCAGATTGTGCAATTATTAAACTATTAGTGTGGTCTTAGCGCCAAAATAACTATTGAAAGGTAGTAAGAATACCCCGTTTGACAATGATAACTTGTATTAGTCATTGTTTATGTTTTTATATAATTGTCTTCTAAAAACTATGATTACCTTTAGAGCTGATCTATTGTAGTAGGTTATTCACATGTAATAGGTTATTCACACATTAAAAATGATTTTTTGGTTTCTTTTCCAACCAAAGGTTCTTGAAGATTCACAATCTTACTAGAACTTAATTCCACTCTAGAAGTTGTATGAACATGAACATGTTATATAGCATTTAATAATGATTCTATTGGGTGGAGATCTTTTGACTTGCTATTTTAGTTGCAAGATTTTAGCTAAATTTTTTATCATGATGTTATTGCTTATCTTATATAGGAATTTAATGTGTCTTGTTTTGTGCTAAATTGCCTTCTTGGCACATTAATTAGAATTTAAATACATACATTCAGTTAGCCACTAGTTTTATTGTAGGCTTGTTAAGCCCCAGATTTGCTTGTGCATCTGGAGGTGATCTAGGGTTTGCCTGTCAAATTTTTTTACAGACTCTTGATCCATGCAAGCTCACAATGTTGATGAACTTTCTTCTGGTGATGATGATAGCCTTCGAAAATTTCACTGATTTGTCTCAGAATGATAGGAGGAACAATCAAGGAGTCTCATGTCAATACCAGATAAAGCTAATAGAAAGATTTAAAATCAAATATTACTTTGGATATTCTGTAAATGATAAGATAAGGTCAAATGGTGAAGGGTCTAAAGAACTATTGCGTTGACAGGTTTTCTTACAAGCTCTAGGAACTCTTACCATGCTTCTATAAAATAATCAGATTGATTGCTTAAAACAAAGAATAGTTACTTTAAGGCAAATAAAAGTTTGAGTAGGTGTCCAAACACAAAGAATTAAATTCAGTGTAATATCCTTAATGAAAAAATATTAAAAGAATATATCAAAAATAAATTTGAACAGCAAAATAATCGCAAATAGGCACACAACTAGCATTTTGATACACAAATAGATGTCAATAAAATGACTAAGCCATTTTTTTAATCCACTAGAAAAGGTAAATCAACATGAAGGAATAGTGGAACCCGTGCTTGAAAAGCAAGTGGAGCAAAAACTAGAAAAGATCTTTGACCAAAATGATGTAGACAACCTAGTGAGAAGACTACTGCAAACTTGCTCTCTCCAAAAACTCTGCTGAAGCACTCTGAGATTTCTGAATGAAATTTCCTCAAGAGAGTAGGGTTTTCCTCCAACACCCATTAGCAAACCCAAGGGTTTCTGTCTTGGGGCTATAGTAGCTGGGAACTAGGTTCTTCAATTCTCATCAAGACGTGAAATTTCCTAAAGAGAGCAGGGTTTTCTTCCAACACCCAATAGCAAACCAGAGAGTTTCCGTCCTTGGGCTATAGTAGCTGGGAACTAGGTTCTCCAATTCTCATCAAGACTACATGCACCAATCCAAGATGTCTCGTAATGGCCTTCTCCTCCTCTATTTATAGCTTTGATGGACCACCCTCTAGAAGCTCCTATTTTATTATTATTTTAATCACTGAGCACATTTCTCTCTTTTTATTTCAATTAAAATATATTTTTAATCTGGGAAAATGGTAAATTGGCCACCATGCTTCTTTAAGCCACTGAAAATCACTTTTAACCATCCCATCTTATAGATCTTCTTGTTCCTATTCCAATGAGCTATTAAACTAAGATGTTTCATCAAGTATTCCTCTTGGGATGTTAACTTAAGCCTAATTAGCTGAGTTAGGTACAATAATAACTCTGTTTTACGGGAATTATCAGAATGCAATGGAACGAAAAACAAGCTATACAGAATCAATATTGATGATAGAATATGGCAAGTGAATTCCTCCAAACCCCATAAAACATCTCTAAAAGTCCTTTGGCCCACTAATGAAGTAAACGTGCCCTTGTGACCTGTCCGCCTCCAATCTTGAAATTCCATCCTAACCATTCCATAAGGGACACTAGAAAAAGGAACATAACAAATTGTCCCGCCCCACTATTACTTGCCCTCATGCAATCCAAACTTGTGGACCAATCTAGTGGGAGCAATCCAAACGTGTGGACAAGTCTGGTGGCCCAATGCAACTCAGACTCAATTCCCGAATCCCATACAAACCAGTAGGTGATGCTCTACCTCCGTGTCAACCAACCATGAACAGACACCTTAATGCTCGAGTTCCAGACCAATCTCTGACTGAACCTATCATCAAAAACTCCTCCTGGATCCCAATGCAACCTAGAACAAGCATCAATGATCCATTGTTCCTGCTATTGTATAGCTCCAACTATGAATGTTGCTCCATTAACCGCGTACCAACTCATCACCTCTCTCTAGTCCAACCCTTGGCATAGGCCAAGGTCAGTCCCACTATGGATTTGATAATTGTCGAGAGTTTATCAACTAGGGTGTGAGAAGGTGGGATATTGATTGATTCTCTTTATTGTTTTAACAATGTGGCTAAACTTTTCTACTCTCAAAAGATTCCTATTGTTTTTTATTCATCTCTGATCTTGTATTTCTTACTTTATATTTTATACTATACTTTCTTTTCCATCGATTAAATCCTATAGTGGTATTGTTGGTTACTCTCATCATCTTTTTACATGTTAGAGATACGCCGACTAAGCCTAACTTGTAGCTGCAGCGGGCTTCAAATGCCATTTATTGTACACCCTTAGGGGTTGGTAGTGGGCCACATTACTACTAGTGGGCACCCATTAGCAGTAGTGTGGCCCACTACCAACCCCCAAGGGTGTACAATAAATGGATTTTGAAGCCCGCTGAAGCTACAAGTTAGGCTTAGTTGGCGTATCTCTAACATGTAAAAAGATGATGAGATTTAATAGAAGCACTACATCCCAATGAATCCCCTTTGGTGCTTTTGCTAACCCTCATCACCATATTACATGTCGGTGATATGTTGACTAAGCCTAACTTGTTAGCCCCAAAGAACTTTAAATGCCATTCATTATACACCTTTAGTGGTCTATTCTTGACCACACTAGTGTTAGTGTGGTCAAGAATAGACCACTAAAGGTGTATAATGAATGGCATTTAAAGTTCTTTGGGGCTA